>VZTA01016272.1:19108-88510 GCA_013398855.1 Mohoua ochrocephala | reverse complement strand
CACATGTGGGCCCAGTAACTCAATACATGTGTGTAATTGATAAATGCATGTTAGGTATTTAATTTAAGATACATTCAGCATTTTAAAAACCTAAACATGCTACCCTGGGTAGCATAGATTTGTTTCAGTGTTGAAATTGTTGAAAGCATGAAAACAAACTAAAGGAAGAGATTGACAGCAACATTTACATAGTAGGTAAAGTACACCTAGCAAGCCAAGACAAATACCAGATCTTGGCACTGTGTCATGGAACCTTTATGGTGTCACTGTGGTAAAGAGTTCAAAACTGAGAGAAAGAGAACAGAGTGCCAAAAAATTATTTAATGAAGCATATTCAGGAGGCCAGTATATTTCCCATAAAAGCTGAGCCCTTTTCCATAGTTGTTCTTTTCTGAAATGTGTTGCTCTGCAATGATCTCTTTAAGCTAAGCTACTCAGTTCCCACTGTGGTTTTTACAAGGGATTGAAGCTGTGCAGAAAGTAAACTGCTAGAGTTTTGTTTCTGGACTTTTAGAATAGGATCTTGTCTTCCTAAATCCTAATATAAACAGGAGGTCAGGTGACATCTCCATTTAACAAATTAAGCCAGTCAATCTGTTCCCCGGGGTTTCTTTAAGCAATGTATTCTGATCTAAACTGAAAGCTCCCCAGGTAAATTCCCTACACTTCAGCTGCCTGGATATGCACAAAAAATGCCTATTTGAATAAGAAATGCAATTTCTTCCACTGAGAGGTCTAAGTGGGTAATTCTAGGCTTTAGAAGAGGTGCAGCTTTCGTGCTCCTAAGTCTGTTTTGTTTTAATTTCTTTTGCTCACTAGGAATGATGTTGAGCAAAATACGTCCATAAGAGCAGGGTCTGGAACAGCTGGGCTGGTCCTTTGATCTGTCTGCAGTGTCCCTTGGGCTAGCCTGGAGGGCTCAGTCATCTGCTTTCTTTTAGACTCTTTGATCTTGCTGACCTTTTGTGGCTGTTTATTAAAAGGAAGAGCAGATATTATTAATTGAGATATATCACTGTCTGGTGGTCAGGGAACTGTTTGGAAACAGAATTTTTGTCTTTTTGACTGAGTTAGAGCAGCAATGCAGAAAGAGAGATGTCTACATGCCAGTCATCAGAAGAGGCAGACTGAACCCTGGGTAAAAGTCAGCACCCCCTTGAAGATGTCTGGAGCCACCATTGGAGTATATGATGAAGGATATACAAATTGGACTTCAGCTTTTGAAGAGCCACCTTTTCTCTAGTAACCAATAAGATAATTCAAGAGCCTGTTTCAGCTTGTACTGTGGAGCAAGGCACATAGCTTTTTAGTAAAGTACTGCCCAAATTTAGGCACCCTGGATTGCAGCCTTTGCTAAATGGAGCAATCCACAGGGCTAATGAATAAGCTCTGCTTGCAGTACACTCCTGGGTTTGCTGGTGATGAACTATACACATGCTTGATGCTTAACAGACCTTGCTTCGAATTAAATCTGAGACATATGGCAGCCATTACTGAAAGAAAGCAATGCATTTTTTCACTGTCAGCAACTCTGATGCTGAAACTGAACAACAACAGCTCCAAACAGCACTCCCAGTTGCCCATATCTCCTCCCAATGGGTCTTTCTGGTCTATCTTTTTTACTCGTCAAGTCTTTCTCAACGTTGTGAGCTGTTTTAGTTTCAAGCATGTACATTACTCCTCAAGGAGATGTTACCACCCCCTGCAGTTGTCGATGCTCCTCCCTTTTTTATACTTTTTTAATACATATTCTCTTGATTAACAGCGTGGATTGAAAGGAGATGTATGGAGTAAAAATCCCATAATAGCTTGAGACATCTTTCTCAAACTAGAACAATCCCAACAGTATCTCTTAGAAATTATCTCCAAAATTCAGGGTGGGGTACCCACAGTATTTTTACTGTAATATTTTTTTCCACTTCCTTTTATTGTCGTCCAAATACCTTTCATACTGTTACTTTTTGGGAGACTGTTCATGGTCTCAGGAGCACTTTGTGTTTCACTGATATTTGCCTTTGATCGCTCAGCTTCTCAAGTTAAAAATTACCTCATTAACACAAAATCCTTAGCTGTCTCTTACTGAAAATAAGGTCCTGGAAAGAGTCTCAGGTTGGATACGCAAAACAAAAAGTGTCCCAAACCATTAGTCATTTTTGAAAATCTTGGCCATGGTCTTTTATTAGTCTGTAAAACTTTATCACCATATAGTACACCCTTTAAATTAGAAATATTTACACCAGATGATGGAGGACTGAACAGAACAAATGCATGATATGTGCATAATCTTGAAGGTTTCATGGAAAGCAGACTTTCTGCAAAGTCTGCTTAGACACCCAAGCAATCACTTGTTTCTGCAGAGATATTTCAAAAATTTTTAAGTGGATGTGAGAATTCATATTACAGTCGTCACACCCTTGCTTCCTGATTTTGATGACATTTCTTGTCGCTTTTTTTCCTGCTCTTTGTTTTCATCAGAAGAAATGGGAATTCACATTATTGAGAAAATCTTAGAAAATGTATTTTGCTGTTTTCTTCTCCTGGTGAAGAACTCCTCCTTTGAATGGGATGGAAACATGTGTGCTTGATAAGGATCAAATACCTGGCCTCTAAATCCACAAAGGGCAGATTGTGACCCCCTGCTGAACAGTACTTCATACAAATAGTACCACTGGCTGCCACAAGGTAAACAGCCAGTCCCTTTGCCAGGGACTTCTGTGATAACGTAATGAATATCTGGATATGATTAGCAGGTAAATTCAGACCACCCTGAAGCATAAGATAAATCAGTCGTTTTTGTTGTTGCTAGATGTAAACATCTGGCAACATGCATTTAAGCGTGTCACAACAGACATCTGCCATCAGGACTTGCAATTTTAGACCCTCCAGTACAACACTCAGGATGGACTCGGCTCGTTCTTTAGTGACAGAGACCTCAGCATCTCCATATTCTCTCTACACACTTTGTGAAGGTTTAGCACAAATGCAAACCAGTTTTATATTGCAGTTTTATATTTATAAGAATCATAGATGCACTTTTCACGGTGAAGCCTCTTTAAATGGCTCACAACTGGACCTACAACTATTTTAAACTTCACACAGGGGTGTCTCTGCCTCTCCCCATCTCCTGTGGGTGGACTCCAGCTGACAAGCATCCTTGTCACTAATGGGGCATACCAGCTCTGCTGCAGGAGGCCCGAGTCTTAATCTTAAACATTTTAAATTCTAGGTGTTTAAAGTGACACTCATAATGAACTTTTTTTGTGACTTTTGTCCTATAATTGATACATCTGCTTAAAACTAGAACCTTTACTTTTAGCTGTAGATGTAAATTAATTTAATCTAATTTAAACTATTGAAATAATCTACTTAGTATGTATGAAGGAATCAGTTTTATACCTGCTTTGTAAGAAATCCCTAATAATCTTTAAGAGGTGTTGAAGGGCCTGGAGTTCTAGCAGAGTGAAACACTTAAGCACTAATTTTATTTTTAAGCACATAATAAATGCAAAAAATACTGATGGTAAGGACGCATTTTTTCCTAAACAAGAAACACGGCAGTACAAACATATACTCATGAAAAAAAGTTATGACATATTTAACATTAGCCTTACTGAAGTCAGTGAAAGTTGCCCATATATTTAAGGTTTGCTTTCCTTTTTTGGTCTACTTTTTGTTTTTTCTACTTCTAAACTTCTTTTGAGACATTCTGAGTTTAAGAAGCAAGGTATTAAAAATTATGAAAGAGGTTGTTACAGGTTTTATGGTTAGAATCAATCAGATAAAACTGAATGAAGATAATTATGTAATTAAATTTTAAAACTAATACAACTCATAAAAACACCAGGATATATTTTATGTTTTCAATATTTTTCATTAGCTTTTCCCTTAAAATATTTATGTCATTCTTCTGGCTTTGAACATGGATAGTTTTTCTGATATGTTGTTACTTTAAGTTTGGACTAAAAAGGAAAACAAAAATCTTCCAAAATACTTAATGTGAGAAATATGTGTCTATCTTTGGAGAGCAAGTTGGCTGGAAAGAGTTTGTTTTAGATCAATGATAAAAGAAAATTGCAGGAGGCACTGGAGAGTATTATAACTTTGTACAAATATATGTAAATATCTCTCTGAACAAAAAGGAAAAGGTAAGGTTTAATCTTTAAAGAACTGAAAATATGTTATTAAAAAATTCTTAGCAAATGCTTTTGCTCTCTTCTTCTCCTAATCAAGAATTTTGTCTTTAAATGGCACGACAGCATCTGCATTTAATAAAAATCAAATAAAATATTTCCGTAGAAACAGATGGCATTGGTTTTAATTCTTTGTGGCCAATTCAGGTATTATGAGAATGAATTATGATGTAAGTGAGCTTTGCCTGTAAAGTGTCTTCCAACAAAAATTTTGATTAAATGTACATTTTGGGTTACCTGTTTCATCTAGACCAGCTCCTCTCATCCGATGGAACACAAAAAATCAAATGTCTTCAGCTCTGTGGCTGCCTGATATTGAGGCCAGGGTTTCCTTGTTTTCCTGCCTAGGTGCTGAGGTGCCTTAGCTATTTCAGGGGTTAAAAGCTGTAACCACTGATGCGTATATATGAGGCTGTATTCCTAGAACACGGCTTGTAGCCTGACTCAAGCTATTACAGTCTAACAACAGGGACCAATAGAAAGAGAAGAAGATCCAAGAAAGCTGAGGTAAGCCCAAACTCTGAAGCAATGTCAAACTAGAAGCAATAGCTAATAAGGTGTGCATGGAAATACATCTGGGAATACTAGTATGTTCTTCCAGTTTTATGTGCTGCTAATTCTTAGGAGGACAGGAAACAAACACAGTGGTTAGCAGCCAAAAGCGGTGAATTTACAGTGATTTCTAACTGGCTTCAGATAGCTTCAGGAACTTGACTAACAAGGTAAATTGCTTTATATTTCTTTTTTAAATGTTATTAAGGTTATGAATATTTACAGAGCAAGAACGCTGCAAATTCACTGTGCAAAATAGAAATGTTATTCTTTAGAAATATTTTATTTGTCCCTTTTTTTGGAAGGCTTCCAGATAGTAGTTTCTGGGGCTGGAAAAGCTATAGGATACTGCACTTGTTACTGCTAATAACAATGTTGAAAACTATTAAATTCCCACATATCATATGCAGCAACTTAACTGAGCTCTTAAACTTACTGATGCATTAATCCTATGAGAGAATATACTTTTTATTTAAATACTACTTTTGCCAAAACCAACCTCCTAATTTTGACCAGAAATTTCAGCTTTCAGTCTTCTGCCTCTACATTGCAAAATGCTTGTTAATCTTCATGAGGCAGCAATCAAGACAACAGAGTTTGTAAAGCACTGTTTTCGTGCTACACAAATATTTCCTTTCGGAGTAAATTATCAGTGGTGATTTTTTTCATCATTCAGTGGTGGAAGAGGCTAAAAAAGCAAATAACTAAGTAGGAAAAATAGTTACAAGATGCACGAGCGTATATGAATAATTTGGTTAGGATTTACTTTTTGTGGATATAATTTGGTTAGGACTTATTTTTTATGTTGTTTAGATCAGGCATTTGCTTTGTCTGTTTGCTTTAAGGAAGGAAATTTGTAACTTTGGATATGAGAGAGTGAGTGAGGCGGGGAATGGATTAGTCAAACATATTCCCTCCAAGCTTTTTAAGAACATGCCCAACAAACAGCTGTTAAAACACTATTTGTTCTCCTACTTTTGAATGAAGACAAAAGACCCTGGAAAATCTGATCCAGATGCCATTACAATTTAAGAGAGAGCAAAAACAGAAAAGGGGCTATGATTAATTTTAAAAGGAGGAACACCGAGTACAATAGTATATATAGCACTGATATATATGATAATGATATCTTTTCTGAAGTTTATCCATTATATAATGTAGCTTATAGGTCTGTACAGGAAAATTTACACAAATTTAAAAGAAGCACTGACTTATTGACTAAAAATGATCCATATTTTCATATTCTTTGAAATGACACTTGTATGAACATCAGTTAAACTGGTAGCCAATGTGGAGTCTAAGCTGAATCAGGGAAATGTTTATTAACATATAGCACTGAATTGTTTATACCTCTTACATTACTTTTCAGTTTTTCCTTAACATGCCATGAATAATACCCTAGATGACAGAATTTGGCTGTTTATAAAGTAAATATTATTCTATATGCAAAACTGTTTCGTTAATCTAGTATGCTGCTACGGAGTGTTGTTGAGAAACAGCTAATTGTTTTTTTCCCCTTCCAAGGCAAACACAATGATTCTAAAAGGCTATACAAGCCTTTTGCTCTTATTCTTGGTCAATTCTGTGTGGACTCGAACTGTGAGACAAGTTTATGATGATCTGGGTCCTGACCACTGGTCTCACTATACTTCTGAGTGTCCACAGGAGTGCTTCTGTCCTCCCAGTTTCCCCAATGCATTATACTGTGATAACAAAGGACTTAAAGAAATACCTCCAATTCCAGCAAGAATTTGGTACCTCTATCTTCAAAACAATCAAATTGAAACACTTTCAGAGAAGCCTTTTGTGAATGCCACTCATCTGAGATGGATAAATCTGAACAAGAATAAGATCGCAAACAGTGGAATTGAGAGTGGTGCGCTGAGCAAGCTGAAAAGGCTGCTTTACTTGTTCCTTGAAGATAACGAATTGGAAGAGGTGCCTGCCCCATTACCAGTGGGTCTGGAACAGCTAAGACTAGCTAGAAACAAAATCTCCAGAATCCCAGAAGGAGTCTTCAGCCACTTGGAAAACCTTACTATGTTAGACCTGCACCAGAACAGTTTGTTGGACAGCGCTCTTCAAAGCGACACCTTCCAAGGACTCAACAATCTCATGCAACTCAACATAGCAAAAAATTCACTCAAGAAAATGCCTTTAAGCATTCCAGCTAATACACTGCAGCTGTTTTTGGACAACAACTCCATCGAAGTTATACCAGAAAACTACTTCAGTGCAATACCCAAAGTTACTTTCCTCAGTCTAAACTACAATAAATTATCTGATGATGGTATCCCTCCAAATGGGTTTAACGTTTCATCTATTCTAGACCTACAACTGTCTCACAATCAGCTCACTAAAATTCCACCAATCAATGCTCACCTTGAGCACCTTCATCTTGATCACAACAAAATCAAAAGTAAGTGTGTATTACCACTGTGGGACCCTTCAAAACCATATCTATTTTAAAATGTCCATTTGACTATAAAAATGCTCTTTGACATAAAGTGATTAAAATCATAGAGTCATTGAATAATTTGGGAAGGAATTGACCTCTAGAGGTCAATTTATTCCAACCTTCCTGCAATAAACAGGGACACTTTCAACAAGATGAGATTCCTCAGAGCCCTGTCCAGCCTGACCTTGAAATTTGCCAGGGATGGGGCATCCGCCACCTCTTTGAGCAAAGTGGTTTAGTGTTTTACTGATTTTACAGCATGTTTGTTCTGCTAAGATTTATGTCCTCAAAAGTTTTCCATTTTGTGTAGATGAGATGAGGTTTTGTACCTAAGGCAACAGAAGCCTGCTGGTTTTCATAGTTTCACTTCTAGGACTGTTTCCAAATCCATCCAGGTATAGTGGGGATGTGGTCAGGAACATCACATACTTTATATAATTACATTATCTGCTCAGTTAATTTTTTTTTCATGCCAAAAGCCAAAATAAAAGTGATGACTTTTTATTTACCTCTGCACAGAAGGAAGTCAAGTTTCTGTATTTATCTTCCCATCATGGTGATTTAATTGAATACATGGTCCCTTACCAGTCTTTTGTGCCACTGTAGCTCACAAATATACTAAAAATAATGGTTTGGCATTTGTATGAAAGAAGGACCTATGAAAGGAAGATATCTATTAATAATTTACATTTGTTCACTGCATTTGGCAAAATAAATGTATGAAATTATGTAAATAAAAAACAAATTTTGTGTAACTGGCACATATTTAAGTGGCCTGCAAGAATTCTAACAGTTAATTAGAGTTAAAGCTTATGACAGATGTTTTTTCTGAACATATTTAATTGCCTTCTGGTTACAAAGGGATTTATTTTAATTGCCTCGCTGCAAGGCCTCAGGTGCAGACTTTATTCTGTCACTTTGAATGGACACAAAATTGAAAACACTGGAACGTAGCCTGTCCAGTTTAAGAACAGTTTTGTGTCTAGGTGGTATTTAAAGAGCTGTCCAGTTCTCTTCCTTCCCTGAATAAGTTTGACAAAGCTTGAGACCATGAAAATTAACTTTTGCAGTATGTGCAAACTCAAATCTCATGTTCCAATGACACATGAGTACCTGTGAAACTAAATCGTGATAGTTTTCCACAAGCCTTGTATTCCTTAATGCCTTTACCACTTTTCAAAAATCATTGTCAACTTAAGCACAAAACTGACTTTAGAAAAAAAAAAAAAAGAAAAAAAAAGAATTCTTAGTAACTGAATATAAAATAGTTGCAACCTGATACCTTAAATGAAAATCGGGTATTATATAAGGCACATTTTACCACATAGCATAGTTGTTCAAGAAGTAAGGGATAATGGTGTAGTCTTCATAAGACTGTGCTCTAATAGATGATATCTCAAAGGGCCTTTAGGATTGCAAACGAGGAATGTGATCCCATCAGGCCAGAGTAATACGACATGACATTAATACTGCAGATTGGTTTTGTCTTCTTAAATCCAGATCAGTCATTACTTTAAGATAATCAACGAAAAAGTTTTGAAAGAAAAATAGCTGTAAAATCCTGGATCTGGTTTCTCCACAAAAGAGTTCTTCTGAAGGTTTACTTTTATGCGTGCAGTACAAGCCTTTTTTATAATATTAATTTTCAGGTATTCCCTCACAACTGCAAATCACTGCTTTGTTTTCTATTGGTGAGTTACACTGTTGTTATTGCAAGAGTTCAGACATCAGCATTTCTATGTAAATACCATTTGTCTATGTTTTATTGTATGTTATTTTGTAATATCAATTCTTTGTATGAGTGCACGGCCTTATTTCTCTGGAGACCATTTATGAAGATATAAGGCCTTCTTCTGAAGCCCAGCAAAGCCAATGATAGCCTTATCATTTGTCCCAGTGGAACAAGAATTTCACCTGCAGTCCCTTCCCTACGGATCTCAATACACAGAGGAAAAAACTATTCTAATTTTGGAAGTAAAATCAACTTAAAACCAAAGCTAATTATGGCTCCAACATATTTGCACCACATTTATTCCATGGCATTTTAAAACACACTTGCCTACATATTTACCTAGGAGATATGCTTATGAGGCTCTGGGGAGTTGTTAAATAGCGGAAAAGAGAATGTTAAAGTAAGCAAGGAGAAGGTATGAAATGATGATGCAGCAAGTGAGCAAGGGTAAGCGGGTGGTATTACAGTGCTGTCAAAGGACAGACGAAAGGAAGAAAACAATAAATTCCCCTAGAAGAATAACAGGAGGTTGAGATAGATACTCTGAGCTAATATTATTCCACATATAGAGAAAGGGACAAATCCTTGGGCCCACTACCCGAATTCTGTTTCTAAATTATAAGTTTTACTGGAAAAGAATAGGATCTTCTGCAGTTCTTCAGCAGACATACAGTATTAGCCATTAATGAGAACCTCTTTTGCAGTTTTCCCTTACAGTAGCTCTGGAGTTTAATCTTTAAATATTTTATGACATAACAATTCTGTTGACAAGCAGTGGAATTCACCTTCTTTGAATAAACTATCCCCAAATTTTTTTATCAAGCGTATGATAGTCGAACAGACCTCCTACTCAGTTGATGGAAAGGGATACGCTATTGCATAGGGAAATTCATCCCATCTTAAGGCACTGTCAGTTCCCTTCTGGAAGCATTAATCTCTCTCTAGAGTTTATCAACAAAGTCTAAATGGTTTACTTAGACTGACAGTTACCCTCTACATGGATCAGTTCAGGCAGGGTGAATTGTACCTGTGGAAGGAAAGACCTGTTCCTCCTTCTTAAACAAAATTCAGTAATATATCCATGAAGAGGATTGAAAGAGAAAAGAGAGAGGCTTTTTCTCCCGATAGTTTGGGTAGGATTTACTGTTTATGAGAAGAGGACAATAAAACCCAAACCACTTCATACCACACATCATCAGGAAATAACTTCTTCCTAGGTGGCCTGTGGTTAGATAACTGCTGCCTCACTTCAAGGCTGGAGTAATTTACCCAGTGAAAATGAGTGCAGTGAGATAGTTTCTAGGCCAGAGAAGACAGAGATTTGGGATACACTTGAAGCCATCTTGTCTCTATGAACAATGGTGCTGACCAAACAAAGCAGATATTTTCTTCTACATAGTGTTGATTCACCTAAAACTTTTAATAGCTGCTTTCATAATGAAAATTCTCAAGCTTTCTGTGTTGTAAATTCACATGTAAAAATAAGTTGTAGATTGTCTCTTCCAAGAATATCAAAAGCTTTGCCAACATTAATCAAATTTCACAAGACAGACAAATACATTTTGCTATCATGGATATAATGACAGTTTCAGGCCTTGGCCAACTGGATGTATTTATCTAGTTTCCATGACAAAGATAAAGTCCACTTCCAAGATGTTTCAAACATCTGGGCAGTTTTTCAAAACAGAGTGGAGGAAAATAATAAAAGTATGCTATGAGAAAAAAAAAAAAGTAAGTTATGTTGTTATTTTTACATCATAACATTTATCTGATTTTGGGGATTGTAGTCAGAAGATTTATGCATGGTTATCATTACTAAATATAAAGGGAGAAAATTTTTTTCCTATTTCTTTGTTAGTAAAAAAGTGTGTTCAAAAAAATCTGTTGCATACACGTTCTCCATTCACTTTTCTTCAGTTAGTCTGGGACCAAGATCCTCAAGCAGTCAGACCAATGAAAAAATATAATCTGGTCAGAGGAATTTGACGTCTTTGGTAAACAAACACCACTTCAGTGTTTTCACGAGGTCATTTTGAGGCTGAAATAGGGCAGCAGCTGCCTGACTATTTAACAACTGAAGACAAAATATAAAAAGCATTTTAGCCAAGTGATGGTCCAGAGGTAACCTAGAGGAGACAATGTAAAGAACCCAAGCTATTCAACACTTACAAAAATTACGGGTAATGATTTTAGCCACAGTTTCAAATTTTATCTGTACAGAAACAAACTATGTGTGATGTATACAGAATTTTAAGAATTTTTTGGCTTTCAGATTAGGAAGAAAAATGTCCCATTGCACAAGTTATATTCTTGCAATTAAAACCAACTCTACTAAATAATGTGAGAGAACAGAAAAGTACAGATGTTAAAAGTGACAAACACCATACAAAACGTTCCTCTGATTCAATACTGCTATCGTTTTGAATGCAAGATCTTCATTAGGGAATATTGTCAGCCTAAAATTAATGTACTGTCATTGAAATAAGATGTTCAAAATCCCTCAGCAGTAATCTTGTTCTGCTCCCTCAGAGTGTAAGGAGTTATTTCTCAATGCTTACCATGTAGTTGTCTAAATTAGTACCCTCTTTTTCCAAGGTCAAATTATGCATCTAGACCTTTTTTCATAATTGCAGCACAGTAAACATGTGATGCATTGATCTAAATCACATTATATTAAGATGTTTTTTTGTTCCAAAAGTAGTTGGAGCAAAGTACTTAAATGTTAACAAAAGCAACATCTCCCATGCAAACATCAGTGGAAGTTTACTTTATTTGTGTCCTAAGTGAATTTTATCGTCATGAATTTTCCCATGGAAATAACCTAACATGTTGATCTACATTTCCAGGCGTCAATGGCACTCAAATATGCCCAGTTTCCATTGCCCTAGAAGAAGACTACGGTTATTATGGCAACATCCCTCGCCTCCGATACCTTCGTCTGGATGGAAACGAAATTCAACCTCCAATCCCATTGGACATCATGATTTGTTTCCGACTACTTCAAGCCGTTGTCATATAAAGATATTGCAGTGCCACTCTTGTACAATGAGAGTGCTAAGATACAAGTTTTGCTGGAATGAAACTTGTTCTAACTCATAAACCAAGAAGTAACAGCTTTATTTGACTTTAATTTTTTTTCTTTGCTTGTATCTTTTCTACGACTGAAAAGGCTGTTCTTTCAGAAGAGATTTTGTATGGACCTGAAACGTGTGCTTAACACCTTACCCTATGAATTCCTAATGTGAATATATTGAAAATCATCACTGTAAGATGCCAAATATTCCAAAGAAAATTCTTGCCTACTACATCTTTCTTGTCAAATGTGACAGTGCCTACCCTGCTAACATCATTGCTATAGACAAATTATATGTCCTTATTTTGTTATATAGTAACTAACACAATGAATTTGGGTGCACTTGGCCAAATGCATATGCTAATAAAATCATGAGCTGCATGATTACTAGTTGTCAGAACTGGAACTGACATTTCAGATAGTGACTCGTGGTGAGCAACCACTTAACATGCTAATAATCCATAAATTGCTGTCATCCTTTGAAGACTAATACTTTTAAGGCAAAAAGTACATGAGGCTGAGCATCCAAAGCAGTATACTGAATATCTATAATTGTAGGGATTCATTAAGTGAATTTCAGAACTGGAATAAGCTGATCCAACTCAAATCCAGGGACAAGAAAACATGAGATGTAATCTTGTTCTCTCAAAGTCCCAGTTTTCTGCTGTTTTATTCCGTTTCTAGTTTTGACACCATTTCTTTCTGCAGCTTTGGGATCATCATTGAATATTTGGTTAATTTTAGTTTGCAGAGAAATACAAGCGAGAATAGTAATGGTTACATATTTCATGGCTAGGTACTTCATAAAAATTTGAATGGCTAGTTAATGCAATGGTGATGAAGAGAAAATTAAGAAATTAAGAGATATTTCGCCTACCAATTATTTACAGATCTAGGTAAGCACTTGCATAAGAATTGTATCATTTAAACAAATACAATCAACTCAGAGCAGTATTCAGCAACTTGCTAAATCACATATATGCACACAATAATACTGGATTTTAGAGAAGTCCAGATAATTAGAACATAATGCATTAACAATTCACTAACAAGGGAGATACCAGAAGGCAACTTTTTATGAAATATGGTTGATTTTATCAAATCTGGTTGATTTTTTTCTATTTTATAATATTGGCATTTCAATAAATGACTCGAATATTAGAGTCAACTATTCACTGAGAGAGTATGACATTTTTGTTTCTGCTAGCCAGCACAACAGGCTATCCATCAGTCATTATTTTAGTCTTCTTGCATTTCTAGGTAGAAGCAATTAGTTGCTCATTGATATCTTGCATCTATTGCTAACATTTTAAGACTGGCCTCAGTAGCAAGCATTTAAAGGCCATGCATGTGGTATAATTTTTGCTTTGAAGATTAGGTATTTTCATAAAAGTAGATTTTTAAAAAAGTTGAGAACTGCAATTTCTAACAATCAATCCTTTTTATCTGAAAATCAGTCCTTATTCTACTCCAGAGGACTTGTGGAAACAACCTAATATAGAAACCCAGTATAGAAATAACCCACTCAGAAACCCTATCACCAAACCATTTACTTTTTTTGTTCTTTTTATGTGATTGCTGAGAAACTCCTGCCCTTCTAGCAAAAGTATTTTCTGTACCTCTGTGTTCACCCTATATAAAAAAAATACAGTTTTAAAAAGTCTTTACAATATGTATGCATGTTATCGATGTTCTTTACTCAATAATAGCATAGTAATTTATTTTTGGAAAAAAAATTATGTGACAATACTACTAATTAGATTATAACAACAATTATGTTCTGGTACTTGGAAATTAGTTTTTATTTTAAGCAAAGAACAAACACATGTACTCCAGAGTGAATATTCACAGGCGTATATGCATATTATTAACATAATTTGCAGTTCTAATCATACAGCAAAGCACCTTGAAGATCCAGTAAAAAATTATTACCTTTTTAGGTACCAGATACACATTAAAGCAGAAAAGACTAAACCTTCCCCAAAGAGGTGTCAAGCTTACATACAAGAAAGGATGATATGTAAAATCATAAAGGGATACTAGAGCATCAAGGTACTTCATTTTCTGGACAAGGGCCATATTATGTGATGGGATCAGGAGCACAAGATCTGATGAAATAATTTTTAACAGTTATTTTTAGCAGCTGTACTGCTATTTGTCCGGTACAGTGCAATGTGGGAATCCTTATAAATGAGTCCTTCACATAGTCAGTACTATCCTATGGAACAGTTCTAGAACACCTGCAGGTTGATGCTCAAGATTTGTCTCTGTCAAATCCCAGTTAATCTGAGTGAAGAGAAAAATTCTATTGGGATGAAGAGCTGCTGCTGCCAAGTGCTCTGTATTCTTTGATGCAATGCACTGACTCCACATCTGGGAACTATTTAATAAAGAGAAAATCTTAAGTATCCTCACTTAGGCTAATTTGTTCCATCTTGATGCCCTCTCCCAGAACCAGCTCTATGAAACAGAATAAAAAATAGTTATGTTGCTGCAGTGACCTTCACTAAATAAATCAATACTGATTGGGGGTTAAGCTTCTTTACTGCATGCACATGGCCATTTGCAACAGTTTTAATATTCCCAAATGTCCTGGGAAAGTTGGTGAAATTTCCATTCAGACTACAACACCAGGCCTAAATTGCATTATTGTGTGGAACTAAACAATGTAGGCTTTCAGCCACTACACAATCAGTTCATTCATTGTGCCAGAAGACTATAAAGGAATATGTAAAACACATTGTCTTTTTCTCAATGTTGAGAGCTGCTAATACAATGTAAAAAGCATCACTGTGCTTGAAAATCTGATGTTAATTCTTCCCAATCCAAGATTGCTCTAAGACTCCCCATTGATATTTCCTGGTTCAGAAAAAATTGTATTCTTTTCCTCCGAAAGGAGGGAGGAGCACACCTCTCAGCTGTCCTGTCTGAAAGTGCAGCTGGCATCACAGAGCAGCCATTTGCTTCCCTTACTTGTCAGAACACATCGCAAACAGTTTTGAATGGAATACCATGTACAGAAACAAAGACATTTACAAGCAGGAGAAGCTGAGAACGGGTCACCATAAGCATATTGCTGTCGTGGTCGATCACTAACCAAACCACAAACATCTGGTGCTTTTTGCAGAAATCCATGTTACCTATTAGGTAAATTTGAAATTAAGGTTGTTAACGCAGATGTGCTATCACCTCACTCCAGGGTACAGACAGTTGCCCTGTAAAGAAAAGCATTAAAGCAAAGTGAGAGACCCAAGAACTGAAAAACACCCAGACATTTCTGACATGTCTGCCAGCATGATTGGAGGCTGGAATGCTGGATCTATCAAAAGGCTGTGGGGTTTTATAACACAGCTGGCTCTGCAAGAAGAAAAGTCCTTTTCAGATGCTGCCAGCACAGTTAAAAATTTAGCCACATGCGTGATTCTCCCTGCTCCATACCCTTCTCTGGAATTTTCTGTTTCTTTCTTAATAGTCCAGTTTGCTAACATTATTCTTCTTCAACATTTTGAGGAAAAAACACCACCAGAACAATTGTGCATAGATACCAGTGGCCACAGAAGACTGTATGACACTTGAAGAAACACAAACACTGAAGTAAAAATTTGGAAGACAGCTAGAAAACTAATTTTTATGTTTGCAGTTAGTAACTCCAGCATTTATCTGTGTCATTGAAGGGATTTTCAGTCACCCTTGCTGCACTCAAACGGTTTCCCATGTTTGCTACAAGTAGTTGCTGTTCACTTTTCCAGCCTAGACAAACTATTTGCTGATACCAAATTGCAGCTAGTTTCATCACCTACCTGGAATCAGATTACTGTAACATCTACATTTATGTGTTAATTGTTAAACAGCTAATATCCCTCTTCTGCCGTGCAGGGCTGAGAATCCTTGGCATTGTTAAAGTCAGAAAGTTAATATCTTTCTCTTGAAAGTCTCCTCCACAATTGCATTTTTTCACCCAGAATTGCTTACCCATTTAAACATGAAGAGAGGCTCTATAGGGCACCACACTCTATAGTGATACTCAGGAATAATAATAACCACTTCAGGTCAAGTGTATGAAGCAATATCCATAATTCATATCATGTTCTGCCCTAACTAACTTCCTATCTCCCCCATTAGTAGATGTGATATTGCTTCTAAGTCCTGTGCTTGCTCTAGCAGTGCTAGTTCCAGGCAATCTGCACTTCAATGAATTCAGAACCTCTCCCAATGCAGTTTTTTCTCATACTACCTGCACTGTTGCCAAGAGCCTTTCTATTCTTCTTACTCTTTTTGTCTTGATTACAGTAGCATTGGAATGAGTCCAAAGGAGGGCCACTAAGTTGATCAGAAGGCTGGAAAACCTCTCCTGTGAAGACAGACTGAGAGACCTGAGGCTGTTCAGCCTGAAGGAGAGAAGGCTTCAGAGAAGTTATGGGTGCCCTATGTTTGGAAGTATTCAAGGCCAGGTTGGATGAGGCTCTGAACAAGCTGGTGTAGTGGAAAGTTTCCTGCCCATGACAGAGATGTTGGAACTAGATGATCCCAAAGATCTGTTCCAATCTAAATCTCTCTAGGATTCTATATCCATTTGACCAAACTATCTGCCTATCAGCTCCATTCAGTTTTGTTTCTTCAGTGTTTTTTCACTTACGCATCTTTACGCATGTGGTGTTAATGTCTGTCCTGATGTCCTGCCCTTTCCTGGTAGGTCAGCTCCATCTGGAATTCCCCAGGGAAAGGGTTGCCCTCACTGCACGCAGCTGTGGCAGCAGAACAGCCCCACTGCTCACAGCGCTCACACCTCCTCTGGCAGCTGCATGCAGACCCAGGCTGGCACTGTCACGTAGAGAGAGTATATCTGGAAATCTCTTTTCCAAGGCTTTCACTCCTCACCCCCAGTCTTTTTTGTAGGAAAATTTGTGAGGAAACTAGAATCACATCTTCCACAAAGAAAAGCTGTTCCTAATTAGAGGCTGGGGCAATGAAAGTGACATGTGGACTCAGCAGCTCTCAGTGAAGCTAGGCTTTTTCAATAATTTTGTATTCATTAAAATGGTCTATCACCATTTTTATTAAATTTTAGTGGATTCAGAAAAAATTGTAAATAATTTCAGCCAGAAGAAAGGAAAAAGCTCGTGCTTCTTATTTAATATTCTTCTTGCTAAGATGTCCATGTAGCATGATATACCCTTCACCACTTAATGAAATCCTTGAATTTGTCTGAAATCATGCTCCCACTGCTAGGAAGCCTATTTCAAGGATGGTAATCTCCTTGTGATGCTCTACTTTGTTACAGGACTTGAAATAATCACCAATTCTCTCTCTTGGCAGTAAGGATAGGCTTCATGGTATTATAGGATCTAGGCTCAAGCCCTTGTCTGGATCAGAAGCAGATTGAATTGGAGAGTAGATTTTTTTTCTTCTGAGGAGGCTGTTTTCAGCGCCCGACTAGAGGTTCATGCTGTTCTGTGAATCCTAAGATTTGTTTCTTTTAATGACTGGAACTGCTTCCAATGAAAAAGACTGATGGCAACCCTTCTCAACTCTGTTTAGCAGCAAAATAGAAGTGAGATACACTTAAAATGTCTTTGACCAATCTGCCAGGAACAAGGTCCCCAAATTCCCTGCCTCTAAATTACTGATCAAATTGGGAAGAGAAAGCCGTGCATGAAGGTTTTCTCTGAAGGTCCCAGTGGTTTGGATCTTTTAAAAAGCTAGTTATTTATGTGTTATTTTGGTTTGCTACAAGGTCTTTAACATTCAATTTAAAATACCACATATAAACATGGTGTGAGGTTAATTTTGCATTTTCATATGAAGAAGAAGACTAAAATAATTAATTCTTCTTCAAAAAATTATAAATATTTTTACATTGGACTGACCATCAAATAAAAAAACAATCATAAAAGTAAATTTTCTCTTCTTAAGCCAAGATTTCCATGCTTTCCTTTTTTTCTCCATTGCTCTTTATTTACAACTGCATTCTGTCTGGGATCAATGTAGCAGCTTTATTAGATACTGAGGAACACTGAGAACTATTTCAGCTGCAGTGTTATGCATGCTTCTCATTTTCCTCAAATCATTAACAAGACTTGTGCCTGTATTTTCCTACTTTTGCAAACCCTGTGCTACAGCCCCCCTTCTGCATCACAAAATCATGGAGTTATTTTGCGTGTTGTAGAACTGGGAGCAGATACAAACTGTGATGAAAAGGACGTGATGTGATATGAACAAATTACAAGTCAGTTAGCAGATCACAGTCAAAATGGCTGTGGATGGTATTCTTAGAAAGGTATTTTAACCTTAGCCATATTGATGGCCTTTTCCACTTTTGAAAAACTGCCCTTTCACAGTATTGCAACTGTAGAAAAAGTGCCTTTTTAGAGAGAATTCTTAGAGATCTCAAAAAATCTGTGCAGGACCCTTGGTTGTTACCAGTTTTACTCAGCACTTCCAGATATAGGAAAAGGCTCTTGTTATGGCATGTATCTGAACAAGTAACAAAAATACTTTATCTTTCATTTTGCATGTCACTAATATAACCATACTTTGATAAGGAAGAAGAAAAAAGAAGTCAAATACTAGAAGAGAGAAAATAAAAGATGTGAAAAAGATGACTAGGAAGGGAGGAAAAATTTGTGATGAGAGGATAAAAGAGGAAGAAGGAAAAACATTTGGAAAAGAAGGTAGCTTGAGAGAGGCCTTCCTCACTGGGCATCCCTTCGCATGAGAGTAAAAGAATGGGGAAGGAGACACAAGATGCTCATGTGCTTTTAGGGAGGAAAACTGGGAGATGGAAAGCTTGGAAAAGATCAGTCCATAATGCTGCTTTTAGCCTGAGAGTTATAATCCTTCAGCCTAGTCTAGAGTTATTTCTTTTGGGAACTGGCACAACAGCAACAGCTAGGAGCAAGTGTTCAATATTTGCAATGCTGACTAAAGCACTGATTAATATGCAGTCCAAACATAAAGGAACTGTGCAGATGTGTCAATAACACCCGTGAACTTTCTTCAGATCATGCATTGCTGTATTCTGTGCACTGTTTCAAGCTTTGTTTCATGCCTTTTAGAACGAATTCCAGAAGGAATACAGTAATATGCCACAACCATCAATTTCATTAGTTGAAAACCACATGAAGAGGCATTGTCAGCTAGCAAATCAACTCTGGCAGCTTCTCAGGCTTAGTCTTCATCCTGTAAACCATATGCTTCTCCATGTTTTATCAGCTTATATGCTTGGTTTTATCAGCTGATTTGTCAGACACTGGTTGATGTAAGATCCAAGGTCTACTAATTTTCAGAGGCACGTTTACTTGTTGGGCTTTACGGAAGTGCTATGGCCCCCTAAATACTCTCAGGTGCTGAATCACACCTCAGATGTACAACAAGACCAAAAGCAAAGTTTTGGTTTCTTGCTAGCCTCTATTTCACATCATGAAATGCAAAAGTCCTATTTTTTTTCTAGGAACACCAGAAAAAAATTGTCCATGCTGAAGGATAAAATTCAATATTTGATGTTAATAGAAAAAATGTTTAAAGAAATTCTAACTGTCCAAACATTGCTTAATTATAAAATCTTTGGCCATCTAAATGAGATGGCTTTTTAAATTCATCTTACTCATGATGGGAAAACAACTGGATACTTAATGTTGATTGTTATGGACTAAATTTAAATTCAAATTCAGATTTTAGAATATCAGAAATCCAACTTACAGTATTTTTTTTTTTTTCACTAAAGAACAGGTTACCTTTCAAGATAAACATTTTTCAGGCTTTTTTTTTTTAAGGCAGATAAACATCTGATCTTACATCCTCTGGGGTTCCAGGACTGTAAAAGTTAATTTCTTATTATACAGATAGATTGGGTTACATTGGTCCCAAATGGATTCCGGTCAACAATTTGACAGCGAGAACAGCAGCACTGTTTTGAAATGGCCATGACAGCAATAGCAACAAAATTCAGCTGTTCCCTCATTCGGGACAATGAAGTCAGTGAAGCAGTCGTTCCCAGACAGGGAGGATGATCTTATGGGTTCCTATTTAAAAACTAAGGTAAACTGCTTGAGTTTCCCTAAGCCCTTTTCTACCTTAATCATATATAGAACAGTAGAAAAAGACACTGATTTTGAAAGTGAATTTCAAAGGAAAGGGAAAGCTGAGAAGAAAATACTCAACAGCTCTCCTATTAAATCCCTGTACCCACTGTATTTCTTTTTGGCTCACCCTTAACACAACACATTTTTATTTCAATACACAATCTAATTAGGGAATAAAATGTGGGTTTGGATCATTCATTTTCTCTCCACACTGACTCATCTTCTTGCCAGAATTCCACAGTGGCAAGGTTGCTCTTTGTGTCAATAGCTCCCAGTTGAGTGATACATACGCTCATTTCAGTATGGTTTTTTCCAATTAAATATGTGTAGCACACAAGAGAAACATACTGCATGCACGTATGAGACACAGGGTAGAGGAAGAGGCACAAGAATGAATAAAAGATACTATGAAATGAAGACTTTCATGAAACTGGTTTTAGTTAGAGGAAAATGAAGCTTTTAACCATAATCAATGCTTCAAGCTATTCTGGAAATAATCCAAGAGAAATGAAATGAGAATGAGGTACATGAAAGCTTCTGGGTTTGAAATAGTAACAGCTGTGTCTAGAGAACCTGGACAAGAGGGCTTCTTATTCAAATATGTCTGTTTTAAACACTGTTTCTGATTCAAGCATACATCTCAGGCCATTAAAACAAAGAAAAAAACCAGGGTAAGCACACAGGACAAACACCATATGATCTTCAATAAACAGCCTTATAATCAAACACCGTGTAATTATTTCAAGAATTGAGTGCCAAAAATATGTTGTGATTCCATGAAATGTACCCTTAAGGATTTGTGAAAAAGAATAGATATTCTAGGATCTGTGCCCACTTATCCCCTTTTGTTCCACATGAAAGAAATTATATTAAATCAACTGAATATCTGGAAAGAATTAAATCATCATCTCTCATTGGCAAACCTAAAGGAAAAATTCACAAGAAGGCACAGTTTTATATAATAAAAGTTCTCATGTTTCATGGAGCAAAAGGGAAAAAACTAACTGCCAAAGGGAAAGTTTTTGTTGCCTTTGGTTATTCTTCTCAGACTATATACTATGGAGTTCTCCTCTGCTCCCTTTATTATCTTTATTCAATGATATAAAATTCCAGACATAATGAAATGAAACCATTTCAAATGCTCTTGCATTAAGTCCTTCAGGAACAAACTTTTCTCTGTAGCAGCTGATACAGTGACAGTCACTGGCACTATGGAGTAGCAACCAAAGCTGACTGGTCCCCTCAGCAGGATTCTTTTCAATGATAGAAATGTCTGACTTATTCACTGCCCTTGAATTCCATTTAAAATAGCACCTGGGCCAAAATCTGCCTTTGCTAATGGAGTTTCAGAGGTGTAAATGAAAGCAACAACTTTTGCCAGTAGACTAAGCTCACCACAGGCTCCAAATTATTTACCTCAGAGATGGCTTTACTTCAGTAATATAGTTTTACAAGTCACACTGCACTGTTCTTTAATTTGTATTTAGTTTTGGCATGTCGTGCTTGTGTATTAGTTATCATTAAACCACCATAAAATGTTCAGGGCTCAACTTTCATTAACCTGCACTCTGATGGGAAAATCTGATGATTTTCACCAGCTGCAGCTGTGTTCCTCAGAATTTACTAAGGCAAAGAAAATCTATGAATACTAGAAATTACAAGTGAGATGAACACTTGCACCTCTACATAACAGAGATAAACGTCTTTTTTCCTTCCAGGAAATGATTATGTAAAAGAGGGATGGTTCAGCATCTTATTTATGGGTTAAACAGCATCAGTAACTGGGTGTCCTCTTACATCTCAGGTCATTCTTCAGTAGCTCTTAGTCCTTCCCTCAATCTCTTCCACTCCCTGTTGATCTCCCATTGCTCATTTTCCTTGGACAAGTTTATTAATTCACACTACTTGATCTTTAACCTCTGTGGTAGGGATTCCCCAATCTCCTGCTGATGAATACATTAAAGAAACCAGAGTTTTGAATGGGGAAAATGGAGCTTATTCTTTTTTTTCTGTAATTCTCCACAATGTCATCTATGTGTCTTCCTTACTGATGTGAATATCTCACCCACTCTTCTTTCGGACTCCACATTCTTCTGTGGTCTGAATTTTGTCACTACATGCTATGCTGTTTCATATGCCTGAACTGTCAGTCATTCCTATGCATGGTTCCTGTCAGTATTTTTGTAAAGCTCTGTTATTAAAATGTCTTCCTTCTGGTCTCCAGTACACCAATTCTTTTCTTTTTCTTTCTTCTCTCCTCACACATGGTCATTCGGATACACTTCATACATTATAAATGCCCAGTTTCAAATACTTCTCCTTGCCTACCATTTTGACCACATCAGGCTATAGCTGAATATTCCCACTTACTCCTTTCCCATGGATGGTTAAAAAAAACCCTTCTGAACTTCATGTACAACTTTTGCATTTGGAGCAAAAATCTCCATTTCTTGTTATCACATATCTAATTAATGCATTTCGGTGCACTAAAACTACCAAAGGCTTTCATCATCATAAGAGAATTCCTCTATTGCTCTTACAGTTAGGAAACTTTAAAGTTTCCACCTGAATTTTTACATGGCTGACAGAAGGCCTTTTGCCATGGTGCCAGCAGATAATTTTTTCCCCAGTTACTTACAGCGGACCAACTGACTACCAAAGGAATCAGCAAAATAACTGTGGGCATTTGGGCACACAACACTATAATCACTGCACTGCTCATCAAAGGACTGAAACAAAGAGAAAGCACCATTTATACAATGAAATCCAACACTGTTCCCCTTGTGCCTGGATGGACAATTTTCCTCCGCACCAGAGCTGGAGTTATTTCCTTAGTCTAAAGCTGGATGAATTCGGATTAATCTGGGTTTCCTGACCTCAGGAAACTTACACAAGCTGAAACTTCCCCATGAATGATTCCTTCACACATTCATCAGCACAGCTTTGTGTGAAAACAAGACATAAGCAATCTCGATATAGCGCTGAAACACACTAAATTTGCAATTACGTGGAAAGCTAACACGTTCCTTTTCCCTTCTGTGTATCATCCAGTCCTTGTGGATTTTCCCAACACTTGCTTAGATCAGGTGCTCAGGTTTTGCTTTGTTTGTCTCTTCTGGATGATATCTGATAGTGAAATTTCACTCAGTGAACCATTTCACCTGTATTTTAGCTGTACTGACTGTGCTAGAAAAAAGACCTTTCTTTCATTGGCCAATTCTGATCCTGTTTCTGTTAGCAGCAACAGAGACATGACAGAGATTGCAGAGCAGAGACCACGTGGTAACGTGGTGCAGGTGGTGAGCTGAGTAAATACTGAGTTTAAGCAATGAGGGTCAATGACACATTGTGCAGGCAATGAAGCAAAACAAAGAAAACCCCTAAAAGACAATGCCAGAAATCAAAAGTTTAAAGGCCATTTGATTACACTATATTGAGATCCTTTGAAGCTACGAGGATGTGTGTGTGAGTGTGTGTGTGAGTGTGTGTGTGTGTGAATGTGTGTATTTAAATTAGAAAAACACTTTTGGAAAATGCCTCCTATATTTCAAATAGAGCTGAAAAGCAATGTTTTAATACTTCAGTTCAACCAAAAATAAGCACAGAGCATTAACTTAAGTATTTTTCTTGTATACCTGCATTTAAAAAATATGACTGTCTGACCCATAAAATAGCAGAGAAGTTCACATGCCGCTCGTCAACCAACGACAGTTTCCTTCACTGTCATGCTCATAGCAACCTGCACTTTTGCTGAACTGCTGTCTGTGTTGACATTTTCTACAAACTTTTAAAAGATTTAATTTGTTTTTAATTTTTTTTTCCAAATATTTAATTTATATAAATGAAGGTCTGGCTAACAACATCTTTAATTCTTGTTCACAGACACATTATTTTATGGGTAGTAGATAAATCCATAGTCATTCTAAGAGCTGAAGCAAATTAATAGTTTTCTTTAAAGCCTATGAGAAAAACCAAGATTCTCACATTCTTTGTACATTAGTGTCTCAAAGGACATGTTCCCACATCTACTCAGAAAAGAAACAGTTTAAAGCAGAAATTCAAACCAAATAAACAGAACTATTGGCTGAAGGGTGACGTGTCTCTCATTTACCGTGCCAGAGGTCCTGGAGTCAGGCTGTGGTTAGCCCTGGCCCAGACCAGCTATGTCTGTCTCACTCTGTGCAACTGGCTCATTCACTTCTGCCCCACATTCCCTGACCACAGCACCCACCTCCCATGCACCCACTGAGGGCCACCATTCCTTCTGTACCCTCAGATGCGTGAGCTGAAGCATCCAAAAGCTGCATAGAGCCTGAAATTCTCTGCTGTAGCCAGAGTTGGATCATCTAACAGGACCCATATTCAATCACTGATTCCATAAGAGATTAAAAGAATTAATATATTTCCAAAATACTAGATCAGAGCAATGCAAATTAAGGTCAGTAGAGCTTCCCTTGAGATCAAAGCCCTCAGAGCCAGTACCTTGGCTCCTGCTAGAAGAAACAATCAACAGGAGACAATGCATATATGGCATTGAAGGATGCAACTGATATTTCAAGAACATGAATACTAAATGCATGTCTGACACCCTGGTGACTGAGCAAAGTCCTAAAACGACTGGTTTACACACTGCACTAGTAATTCCCAGATTATATTCTGCAGTCCGGAGGAACTATAACTTTTTTGGATCACTGTGTGTGAGAATTAATTGCTAGTGAGTTGTACTGTTATAAAATTCAAGATACTACAAGTTATTAATATCCATGCATTTTGTAACAAATTTAGTGAAAGCAGAGAACACCTTTATGTTGCAAATGTAGGATTAGTTGAAGGCATTCAAATGCAAATGAATTTGCAAATTCCATCTTCTTTACAAACATTTTTTAACATTTTGGAAACATGTATAGAGGGTATAAACCACTGCAACATATGTAATACAAAATGCAAACCTAAGAGCACACATACAATTTCATATTCAAACTTTGTAGGAAACTGGGACGTATTTATGCTAATAAGAAAACCAACTTTAATTCATTACATCAATTTCAAATTTTCTCAGGATATTGACAACATTCTGCTTCATAAAATCTCTTACAGTCTCTATCTATGAAATAAGTGGGGTATAATAGTGTTCACAATTTCATTTGAATGAAGGGGTGTGTCAACATACAACACAAAGTTTGTGCTCTACCGAATTCCATATCCTTGTCTTACTGAACTTTGTTTCTGGTTTATTTTTCAATCCCAAGCAAACATCATTCATCTTTTAGCGATAAATATGATAACCCAGCTCTGAACTGTACTTGTATAGCTAAGCAAAAACACGCTGAAATTTTCCATCTCTGGGGCCAGGAACTGCCTTTTCCTGAAAGGGTCTAACACCACCAGTCCACAGGCTGGGCTGGAACAGCATACAATAGCTCTGTATGCTAATAAAAACCATTCTGCAACACCGCATGCTTGCATACTCAGCAGTGCTATCTTATATTCAACCATGATTAAAGAAAGAACGGCGATTTCTTTCCCTGCTCCTTCTCAAAACTGATGTAAATTATACCTCTTAAACAGCATTAGAAGAATGACAGTCTGTCTAATGTGCGTGGAATGAAACCCAAGTATGTGAGCCTGAAGCTCTGACTCCTGCCTTTGGCCTCAGAGGGAATTCCTGAAACTGCCTTCATTAATGAGCTCTGGTACAACCTGCAAAGATCTGTGTGCGTGCACGTACCTGACAGACCAACCCACGTGTGTTGTAACGCAAGCATTTCAAAAGTATGAAAGGAGCAGTTACAAGGTAGAAAAAACTGACCCATTAAGATTTCTCCAGCAAAATCATCAGAAAAAACCATCTCTCCTTCTCTCATATGCATGTTTACATGGAGCAGGGAAAATTTTTATCTTAGGCACCGACATTAATTTAGATTATATTTCAGTATTACCTCCCAGTTGTTTCAAAACTAAAATTACTAAATATCCTTCGAAAAAATATATTGTCTAGACACTTTTTAATCAAATGAAAAAAAGTGCAAGGAACACAATTTATTACAAAGGGTATTTCAGACTTGTTTTAGCAGAGCTTGAATAATTGGAGTTCTCTGATTTCCAAAGTGCTTTTCTAGGCTAATAGTATGGTTTATTCATATATACCATATAGTAAAAATCTGACAAGCTTTTCATCTGCTTTAAAATTTATAACATACAGAAAGAGTGAATAGCATGCTATGATGGATTTAACTTGTGGGCTTATTATTAAATAAATGTTAGACATGTAAAATTAAAAATGTATTTAAGGAGGATCTTTGAATTTTACAGCAAGCCTGGCTTAAGGTGATTAAAAGTAATAGGTTTTGGATCTTGCTCACAGTTTGCAACAAAGTTTAGTCATTTCAGAAGCAGATATTGAAGGCTCTAAATCACCCTTTCTGAAAGAAAAGTGGGAGCCATCCATTTCTGTTGCTGTAACTATGGATTGTTTGATTCGACTGTAAATGTGCGTGGTCTCTGTTAAAGCTAATGCTCTTTCTTAACGACTAAGAAATTCCAAGTATACTGAATGCAATGATGTATCAGAGACTATATGGATACGGTCTTTACATATGCAAGAAAACACTATTCTGAATGCTCATTTAGAAATTCATCACAGTCTGGTAGACCAGACTGCATGAATATATTCTGAGATTTTACTGTTAGTAAGCAATATTAGACAGACGTAGCATACATCTGACAAATTTTAAACTGGCATGTTATTTTTTTTCTGAAAGATTCAAAAAACCCTGACCAACCAAAAAAAACCAACTGAAAACCCCCCAAATCCAAAACTAAACAGCTGGACAGGCAGTACAAAAGAAGCAACAATAAATATTTGAATGACAGGGGAAAAGTCATATACTATCTGCCTGCACCAACCATGGAAGTAAGAGGTGGCAATAAAAGTAACCATTGAGGAAAAGAATAACAGACTTTAAAGGTATGTGAATTGAAAAGGAATCCACCACCAAGAACGAAACATCAGGCAAACATGAGAAATAAGACACTTGAGTAGATCTGTACGTAACGGGTAGTTATTCCTCCGACTCATTAAAAAGCTTCTTTTTATGACTTGCATTCACTGTTTATGCAGAAATAATTAAATCTAAACAAGACTTTGCTAGCAAAAACAATTGTAGCTATTTCACATTTTCTGTTTAACTCTCTTTTCCCTGCTGTTTATGCTGATTTGCACAGGGAATGGAACAGTTGGAGCACTCTAAATCCTTCTTTTGTACTTCTTTTAACTTTGATGAGCAAAATGGAAATGCTAATCCCTTCTGCAGACACATGATTTCCTTCCTTTCTCCTTCTCTTGGAGATATTTGTTTTTCTGTTATCCATTCTTTGTTCCCTAGTCCCAGCGAGGTTCATATGATGCTCTCCTTTTCCCAGGGCCCTAGGGTGAATGAAGTTCCACAATCCAGCAATTCATGAAATGCAAGTGATACTGAGACAGGCAAGGGATCTATCAAAGCAGCTTTCTACCCCTCCATCCTCTCACTATGCCTTTAGAACAAACAAACAAACAATCAAACATTCAAGAGTGTTCAGTACCGCAGAAGGAATCAGTCTAAAATACTGGGCTAGATTTTAGCCCTGAAACTGATTGTAGTAACTTCAGCGATTCCAGGATTTCACATCGTGCTTTTCCTTTGTTCAGTATAATTCTGACCACATATCTAAAATTGGAAAAGAAATAATAAATAATGACTCAGGAAACAATAAAGTCACAGACCAAAAAAAAGGTGAGAAAAAACATTTATTTGGACATGAAGCAGACGCACTGGTACAGCATGTAACATCCATGAAAATGTTGGAGGATTTTCGTATTAAAGGCCTGGGAGAAACAGGATGTCAAAGAAGGTTGATCCAGGTGCAAAAAGGGAGTGCTCTTTGCTATGCACTGTAGTAAAATTCTTCATTCGGTGGGCGTAATCGGGAGTACTAAATACTACCTTTATTTAGAAAACGAAAACCAATTTATTTGAATTAGGTTGAGGTACATTTATGTCAGCAAAAAGATATTGTTTGAAAAGTCATATTTTAAATCCTAAAATTTTTTTTTTTTAAGTCACAATAATATATGTCTTTCCAAAGAACTTAGAATGTCTGTAGAAGGAGTTACATCTACTTTGTAGTCACTTGTCCACAGTAAACTCAAAGAAAACAAACATTCATTTGCTTCCTCATACTAACATTAAAAAGCTCACGAGGCATAGCATATTTTGAGAAATGAATATTCATGGACCTCCCACTTCTGACCAAAATGAAACTGTCTCTGTCACACAGTGTGAGTGACCCCATTTTGCTCATCTGACAGATCCATTTCTGGTCACAGAATATGGAAGAGTTGGAGGGGACCGAATGCGACTTTTTAAGAGACTGCATAGCCCAACAGTTGAACTTACTGTCACCGTTACTGGAACACTCATGTATTACCTCCCCCTTATGCAGGACTGATCCCTGGCCCAGGAGAAGGTGATCTTTTATTCTGTTGCGCTTGTTCTAGATGAGAATACATCAACATGTTCATTTATTTTGCTTTATTACTCAGTTTCAGACCAGGAGAATCTTTTAGCCAGGTGCCAAGGTGAAACAGCTAAATGAATGAGTTATTTTGGGATTCCCCTGTCACTCCTTTCAAAGCTGGATATATCTTGCTCTTCTTGTTAAAAACCAGTACTAGAATTTCCCAGAGCTGACACAGTAGACTGAAGACCTCTACTTCTGTTCAGACTGGCAGGCCAAGAAGCTGACAAGAGGGAAAGTTGGTACAATACCTAGGCTCTTTCTGAGGGTCAGACACGATTTTTCATTTTATGGCAAAGCTAGCATTTTTCCCGCACATTCTTTCTTATCGCAAGTTCCTGGGGATGAATCTGTGAAGACTGAAAGAAAAGAAAGCAAAGAAAAAATTATATTTATAACAAGTGAATGTTGACAGTCTGAATCAAAGGCTCAGTGCTTTATAATCAAAGTTTTGGAAAAACAAGAATAGGATGACCCTGAGGCTTTGGCACTGAGTTCAAGAACACAGTTAGGAGTCATTGCACCTCCAAGAACTGGGGAACTGAAATGGGAACAAAGCCCTCTCAAAAAACCAGGGGAATAAATTAATTCATTTACTACTGCCAGAAACTATGCAGCGGGAATGCATTCTAACTAGGAATGTGTTAGGCAATGGTCACAGCTGGATATGCTTCCAGTTTAAGTAGCGCCCCAAAAAACACTGAATGTGATGGAACTCTCCATTAACTTCAGTGGGCTTTTAATCAAGCCCAACTAAGTCAGACAGCAAGATTTAAAGACCACTGAGGAAGTTCACAAGACAGTAACTTAGACAGCACAAGGCCAGAGGATCTGGGAAAAACCCGTGTCAGTGAAGGGACTAATTAGAGGACATGAAAAGCTCTCTCCCAAATGTCCTTTAGTCAGTCTCAGGAATTTCATTGTCTTCTGTGATAACAGGATTCAGAAAATGCAAGCAGTGATCTGAATCAGTTTCTAACTCAAGCACAAATTTTCTGTGAGCTTTTTTAAACGCTTGGGTTTTTGCTCAGCAATACCACAAGGCCTCTAAGTAGTCTTTTTATCCTTTTATCTTTTTTTTGTTGGGTCTCTTGGGTTTCTTGCTGGTCTAGGATTGCTAGCGTCAGGACTTCTGCCATCCAAGTTCAAACAAATTGCCAAACATTAATTTCAGCATCAACTAAGACATGTCCCCTACAGATACATCATTCAATCTCCAAATTCTTGTTCTTTAAAGCATAAACCAAAACAAATAAAACAGTTTTCTTATGTGTGCTATGCAAAATATCATGCCTCTAAGCTTGTAAAATTCTTTTTATAAAATATATTCTTTTTCAGAGAAGTTTCCCTAGCTCTAACAAAAAACAGAATTCCAATATTTATAAGTTAACATTTGCCTTCGATTAATTATACTTGCTTAGTGTTTCTGGAAAACAAGGCCAGCAAAGCATATTGTAGTCTGACAGGAATACAGTATACCACTAAAATCAAAGTTAAAATCCAGACACAAAGGGAACTTCATTGGTCTTACAAAACTTAAAACGCAAACCTACAGACCAAGAGATACAAAGGTTTCAGGCCCTATGTCTCAGTATGCCTAAATCTATTTAATTGTGTAAGAATGAAGAAAAACATTAGTAACGATATGAATAATTTGTTATAGATAAGAATTTTCCTTCAATAAAGAATAAAATATTGTGATCTTTTGTACAAGTGAAAACAATCCTGGACCTGCCTAGAGAGGATATATTTTGTAAATGAAGGAGACCCATTGGGAGTGAGGATTTAGCAGAATAAACCTTAAATTACCAAGCACAGCAGAAAATATTATACTTAAAAGAGTATATATATGTTTATAATGTTTACTACTTGCAGACAGAGCAGCATAAAAATTACCAGAAGCAGTAAAAAGGTGAAATGATGAATTTTTGCTGCAAAAGATACAGATGTTTGCTTTGTTGTCAGGAAGGAGCACACACAGGCATTGAAAGCAACTAGATCACCAAATTAAGGAGTAAATTGAGGCTATTGACGGGAAGAAAGAGAAGAGCAATAGGACACAATAGTGTGGTGTTTTCACTGCACTTACTGCCCCGATTCTTCATGGAAGAATATATGCTTGCAATGGGAAGGGACAGTGAATAAAGAAATTAAAAATACCTGATTTAATGATTCAAGACCTCTATTTTCATAGAAGTAATTCATGCTAAATCTTCCTTAGAAAGAAGTCTGCCATCCAAGAGTGGTCATAATACTGAAAGCCAGTGCAGACTTGACTCAATTGCCAAAATAGCACGATACTTCGTGCCGTTTGGTGTGTTCCACAACACCCTAACCTCTACCTATCTGCTAACAGATCTGTTGCTCTTCTACCCTTTGACCTATCAGCCAAACCCTGTGAAACACCTTGGATTCACTAGGCTAGCCCTAGAAACTTGATGTTGGACATTCAAATTATTGGCGTGTGGCTTAAAATCCTTGATGTGCTTTCAGTGCCTCATGCAAATTTGGCCTATTAGGAAAATTTTTCATTGGAAAAAAAATTGCTGTGGAAGTTACGTAAAGCAAAGGGAATAAAGTTTCCTTAGCACACTGGAACCTTATACATGAATCTTACATCCCTCCATAGATACAGAAGAGGTTCTGTTGTTTCCTATCTCTTTGTATTGGATGTTGACAGTATTAGGACACATATTTCATTGAAGAGTTGGAAAAATGATGAAAACATTCAGAGGAATAGGTGCATGTTGTACAAACACTGGTAATATGAAAGTACAGAATTAAATAGGATAATAAAGAAAACAAAATCAATTAGGAAAAGAGATAGCTTGACTTATGCTAATGTAGTAAAACCTTTTTCTAGTGTAATAGAGCACATTATACTACAGTGTATGCCTATCATTTTCAGCATATGATAGAGGTTCATATCTGTTAAGAAAGTGGCATTTCATCTTGGAAGGAAAACATGCTGGAAATAGTATCTTCTCATAAGTACTTACAGAAAGGTAAAGCAGGGAAAAAGTACCTCTGAATACATAAAAGATAATACCTGCAGCAGATGGAAATTCATTAAACGTCATCACATATAGTAAGTCACAAAGTAGAAATGTTACATAGAGGAAAAATATTAATATATAACGCAATTTGCTTAAGCCTTGATTTTGGACACTGACAAATTTGCATTTCTAGGTTATCAGGTAACACAAAAAGTTGTTTCCAGAATACAACTGAGAGTGTTATTGGTGTATTGGCAGGAGCAGCAAGAAATTTGAGGGGAAGGAGTAAAAAACTGTGACATGAAATAAATGCCGCTTCCTCACAACAAATCTTTCTTTGACCTTCCAAAAATTCAGTTCAGCGAAATCATACATATAAAGGTGTTTGAAGTCTGAGAAACTCCCTGGGCTGAGGTCTTCATGTGAGGGTAGAAGCTGTACTACCTCCCACAGCCCCAGAATGCCACTGCCATTGGTCAGGGTCTAATACCACCGGCTCTGCATTCTGAGCAACTCCATCTCATTTGAGACAGTGGAAGCTAAAGGTAAGTTTTGGCACTTCTCTCTTAGTTGAACTTTTATCGCTGGAAATACTAGTATTTGTTTTATTTTATCATGCTTAATACTGATTCAAAGCTTGCAGATTGTGGAGCCTATTTATTTTTCCCTGGATATGTCTTAGTTCCTTCCTGTGAGAGGTGTACATAATCTTCATCAAAATATTTGATCTTACAGCTACTGCAGATGCCAATATTTCTACAGTGCATTCCAGTATATTACAAGAAAGGGAAAGAGAGACATGCAAACCCTGCAAGTCAGTGCAGATACTATAGCCATAGGTAAACAATTTTTTTTCCACAGATTTGGTTTTGTCTATATGTATGCAAAAATTAATACTCATCAAGCCTTATACCCTTTGAAAAATCTTTTATTTTTAGGCAATGTGACATGAAAACAATTTTGCATAGTGAGCAAATTTTTATTTAAGAATTTTTTATTCAGAGGAAAAATTACACCACACAGGTTAGTACTGCATTTTGGGTTGATAGATAACATCCTTTATAGCTGAATCATCTGGGGTAAATGATGTGGAAAGGAAAAGCAAGACCAAAACCAATTCTGTCAAAAATGGGCAGCAGAAAACCTAAAGACAGACAAAAAAATGTAAATTCTAGCACACTTACTTTTTTCAGAGATTGATTGAATCTTTATTTTATTTTACGTAATTTAATTTTTTTAATAAAGCAGAATACTTCTAGTAATATTGGAAGCTAATACTGAAAGGTGAAATTCATTTAAGCTTTCTCAAAGAGAAGACCCAGTGACTCTAGCTTCTTCCAGAAGCAGCTGAAGTCTTTCTGAATAAAGAAAATGAGAGAAAAATGAACGCCTTGTGTTACTGACCATCCCCAGAGGAATTTCATATCCTCATGCCTAAACCAGCTTTATAAAGACCTCTTTTCATGAAGCTAAAATTCAGCTCATTGCTCAGCACATACATTAAAAAAAATGTCTCATGTATTTCTTATACTTTAATTTAAGCAGCTACAGTTTCGAAATTAAATATTTAAGTGTGTGTATCATGGCAACACATAAGGAGAACAATTTATTAGACTTATGCATTGCCCTTTATCACTGTTCTTTTGGTGAAATTAATGTGAGCTGTAGATAAGTAAAGGTGCAAGTAAGGAATGCTGAATAGAGCCTTGTGTCAGGCATCTTATATGATAATTATGAATGCATCATTTACAAGGAAAAGGGAATTCATAAACACTACTGCTCAAGCCTAGCATGAATTTTCCACTATATTACAAAATTCTGGAACTTTAAATGGGTGATAATTCAATTTTACAATTCTATTTTGCAAGGACAATAGGTGAATATACTATACTACCATTTCTCACTACTTTAAAAATGTGTTGATTGAATAAGGAAGGAATGCAGTGTACTGTCGTTACTTCCACGGGGCTATGGAGGACACATATTATTTCTTATTTTTCTCCCAAGACCTTTGAAAAAGTATGGTCCAAATATGCAACACCAATTAAAATTATATTCTGATAAAACAACTAATGGGTGAAAAATGTTCTGATTATGCTCATCCAGAGACAACAGAGTTTCTAATGCTTTCTAGTGAATTGGTGAGTTTTTTTGGTTTTGTTTGGGGTTTTTTTTTTGCTTTGGTTCGGTTTGGGGCTTTTTATGATGGAGGAGAAATATAATATTACACCGTTATACATTTCAAAAGATTATTTATTATGATAAAGACAAGTACTATAATAATTTACCTTCTCACTAGTTTCTCAAAAGTTCTTAACTAATGGTGCAGTGAAAATAAGTGAAGTTAGATGAAGGGGGGAAAAACACCATTCAGACATTCTCATTGAGGTCAGTTTATTTTTACACCAATAAAATCCAATGAGTCTTTTCTAAACTATATGAATATGAGTATGGCCAAAGCAGTCTGCAGAATTCTCAGATCCAAGGACTCTTCATGAAGAAAACCAGACTAAACCACTGAGTGACCACGAATAAATATGAATTACTCATCAGAAATATTGTGTTTTATATATATATATATAAGTACTGTATTTGTGACATTAAGTTGTCGTAGATTCCTTGTGAATACCAGATTACCTACAACTTGTCCATTTTGTTCTCTTTCAGAAAAGAAAACAGAATGCAGACCTTTTTGAATATTTTTCTGGGTTTTTTTATCTTTGAGTTTGTTGGAGCTGCCCCTACCACTGATACCATAATTTATGATTCTGAGTTCTATGACGTACCACTTGGAGAGCTGCCTCATCCATTTGCCTATGATGAAAACAAGCAGTCTGATCAAGTAGAGGTAATTGGAATTTATTTACTCTATCTTTCCAAAGTGCATAAATGCAGTAGCTACTGATCAGTTTGTCATGAAAACATTTATCAGACAGATCTGCTCATGTGGTTTCTATTGCCTTTGCAGCTCATTCACTTTTTTCTTAACCTACAAACACAGCCAAAATATATTCTGATTGTTTGGGGTTTTATTTGTGGCAATCTTAAAGAGTAGGTGAAAGGTACCCTGCTTTCCTCAGGTCTCCATGTAATTCCACAAATTCTGTTGGAGATTGTCATTGGGATTTATTTGTCTGGATGATGCATGGAGGCAGCTGAGACAGGACTTCCAGCATTTCCCATTAAATGAGGCTGTAAAATGCTGCTTCCTTAGGTTTATGTTCAGTACAACTATTTCAGGCCATAAATGCTAATGTTTTCTATTGCTGTCGAGGAAAGTGGCAGAAGGAAGAGAAAAGAAAGGGAAAGCACTTGAATTTAAACACAGGAAAGTAAGAAAAATTACTGAAGAAAAACTGTTGACATTCTGATACATTATGAGCTAGTAAGATATGTCGCCTGTAGAAGCAAGGGACTCCACTGGTTGACTTAAATGCTGCATTCCTTTATTTCTTTACAATTATTAAAAGGCTACATTAATTTTATTCTCACCCTGCTGATTAGACATCGGCACAAATCCCCTGAAGGTAATATAAGCACTCTGTGATTCAGGATTGTGTGTGATAGAAGTTGAGTGAAAAATACAACATTTAAATAGCATGGTCTTTTCATTTTTATACATAATATTTTAGTACTTTTTCACATAACAATGCATAATTCATGAAAATACATTCCTTTGAAAGATTCATGATTACAGCAGGAGGGACAGAAGCTAGTCTTTCATCAATGTGAGATAGAAATTGGATAACAGCTTTGAAATGAAAGGACAGAGACAGTTTAAGAATAAATACACCCAGAAACAGGAGAACTGAAGACACAGAAATAATCTCAAAGTTAGCACTAAGAGCAGAACCTTATAGTTTTTAGGAAATAAATTTTTGATCTAAGAGGGACTGAGAAGAACTTTGCTGTAAAGAACTTACCTTGCCTTTGGCCTGTTTCACTTGTGCCACTCTTGTGCTCTACTTGATTCTGCTTGAGCTTGCTTTCCTGATAAAGTCACTACCAATTTTAGTCGCCGTGCTCTCTCTATTTCACACTGATTAATAAATCATGGTTTCTGTCTCTCTTTGCTCTTAAAAATGAAGCCTTTATCATTCCTGCAGAAATTACTTCCTTCCCAGATATGGGAGAAACTATTTTGAATGGGCCTCATCACTGAGTTTTTCTCATTCAAAAAACAGATTTCTTAGTAATGCAGTGAATGGTAGGTGAGATGCTCCTGTGCTGTGCTTTCTCTGTGAGGCCCTATAACACCAAAGCATGGGGTGGCCCTTTTCCAAGTTTCTGAGCGAAGGATAGAGATAAAGCAAGGCTTTGGTGCTCTTTTCCAGCTGAAAGGAAATTCAGGATGACTGATGTTGCATCCAGCAAGAGACGATACAAGACATCCCAACACAGGCTGGGCTTTTTTAAGAAAGCATGGAATAGGCAGAGTCCAGAAAGACTATTCATACTGTCCGGTAAACTTCTTTTCCAGAGCAGGATTATCTTCCATTACCGAGCTCTTTGGACAGACTTCTTAAAATTCATCAGGTGAAGTTCATCCATCACAGCAGTTGAACAGAGTTTTGCTTTGCATATGGATGGACCTCCCTGTGTGAGCCTTTTTTTCATAGATGTTTAGCCAAAATCTTTTTTTTGCTTACATTCCTAGTACCATGTACCACCCAAGAGAAACCTAAGCATTCAGTTCCCCATATCCCAGGAGATATGAGTGGTCAGTGCTGTAGAAATCAAGCAAATTTTATAGAAATGTCAGTGTACTATTTGATAGGGCATGTCAGTCTCGCAATTTATATTTTAATCACTGAATAATATTGATGTCAAGTTTTAAACAGAATACATTTGATTTCTTGATTGTGGTTATGACTTTCCTGCTTAAAATCTTGTTATCATTACGATACGAATGACAAAAGTGGGTCTATGTGTAAAACTCAATATTTATTCAAGGTCATGGGTTAGTTTTTATTATGCATAGCTTACATGATGAGCAATACCACAGAGACCCAGACAAACAGCAGGCCTTCAGCCTGTGTTCAGTAACTCTTTAAGACCTGAATTTCCCTTTAGAGAGCTCTGAATCATGTCTTTAGACTTCTGAAATAGTGGAGAAAAAACTAAAATAGCATTTTCTGTTGTTGCTGTCTTCAATTTAAGATTTTAAAATTCAGTTATGTGCAAAGAGAAGTCATTCTGTTTAACACAGTTTTAGACTCGTTGGCAAAATGCAAACTTTACCAAGGCTGTGTATCCAACTAATTTGCAGAAGGTTCAGGAGACTGATCAGTTCTAGTACTTCAGATACATTTGGTGTGCTACTCCTGTTAATTTCAAAGTGAGTTAATCACCTGTGCACCTGAAGGAGTTAAATTAAAGAACCTGTGTCAGCATGTCCTTTTCCAGACCCATTAGGTACTGTAATCACACATTCAATGTGTAATCACCAAAATGAGGAAAGACCTAAAGATAATTAGAAAGGGATTGTTTCCACTCATTCTGTCTGGTTAAAATAAGGCTTTGCATCCCAAGATCATACTCCAAGACAAGCATGAATCACTCTCTTGGGATATGTTTTGAGGTAGGTTGACCTTAGCTGGCTGCCAGGTGACCATCAAGGTGCTTTCTCACTCCCCCTTCTCAGAGAGGAGAAGAAATTAAGGTTAAAAACTTCTGAGTTGACATATAGGTAGTTTAATGAAGAAAAACAAAGGTTGCACGCAGAAGCAAAAGGAAACAAAATATTTATTCTCTACTTCCCATTAGCTGGTGAGGGCCAAATACTTCCAGGGAAGTAGGACTCGAGTATGTGCAGTAGGTGCTCCTGAAGACAAACTCCTGAATAATAAAGCCCACCCCCCTGCCCTCGCTGCTTCCTTTCTCTTGGCTTTTTTTGCTGAGCAGATGCCATATGGAATATTCCTTTGCTCAGCTTGAGTCACCTGTCCTGGCTGTGTCCCCTCCTGAGATCTTGACCACCTCTGGCCTATTGGTGAGAGTGTAATGTTGGAGAGACATCCTCGGTGCTGTGCCAGCACTGCTCAGCAGTTGCCAAACACTGGTGTGTTATCACCACCTTTGCAGCTAAAAACACAAAGCACAGCACTGAGGGGTGCCATGGGGAAAGTCAATTCCATCCCAGCCTGACCCCATACACCTATCTTCCTCAAATAACTTTTGATGAACCCTAGACATCTGTTTCAGGCTTAGTACGAAAATTTCATCTTAATACAGTTAACTAAGAGTGACTGAGTCCAAGTTCATGACTTCTTTGTTACTTCTCATACTCTGGAAGCATTTCTTCTTGTGTAGTGTGTATGTGTGTATACACACAAACTTCATTGTATTGAAAACTTTCTCCTGAAAACATTTCTAGATAATGGCTCTTGATATTCTTCCACTTGAAGTCTATTTTTGTCATAGATTCTAGAATAATCTCAAGGTTGGGAAAAGTTACTTAATGTATACATGGAATACATTTTTAATGCAAATATTTGCATGGGGAAAGTAATTGTAGCTGTGAATTACTTGTGAGAACTGTGTTGAATCCTCAATCAATGCTATGCATTGTCATATCTTCGGTGGGTCAAATCTGGGCTATAAAATCTACAGTTTCCAAGATCCCAGGTTAGTGAGATACAGAAGACCTAGCTAAAGCTTTGCATCCAAATGGAAATTGCTACTGGAAAAACTTAAAGTAATATCACTCTGAAATAAAATGTGCATAGATACATTAAGATAGCAGAATCAACTCTTTCATAGACAATGGCTAAAAAAAGGCAATGTAAAATAAAACTCTGTTATCAAGGAAAGAATTCCAAGGTCCTAAAGGAGAAAGATACTGCAAAGAAATGTACTGTAAGTGTATAAGCTTTGTGTTGGATTTATCTTCTGAAACAGACAGTAACAACAGTATAAACATGAGCCGCTGTATCTTCCCTTTTCTTTACAATTCATTAGTTTTTTGAATTAATTTTATATCATGATAGGGTCCAGAGGCCCCAGTCAAGACTGGGTCTCCCAACTGCTCTGAAAACATATAAAGAGACATTTCCTTCTTCAAAATGAATACAATCAAATCAGACTCTCAAAGGAATTCTTGTGTGAGCTTCTCAATTCTCCCTCTTTGAAACTAAAACTTTGTTTGGAAAATGCGTGAGAAAAACAAATTGTGGAGAGAGATTCTTATGTACATCAGCTACTAATGCCTAATAAAATGGCACTGCAATTTTATCACAGTATCTATTAAACATAATCAGTCAATTTTCCTTTCAGTAGGAAAAACTAAGTTAGAAAAATGAGAAGTGAAAATGTAGGAGCATTGGAAAAATATTTTCATTGCTAAGATAGGCTATCAGTGAGGCTGAAAAGCAAAGGAGCACATAATTAAGAATGGCTTGTCTAGTACTGAATAAACAGAAGAAGAAGGGAGTTAAATACGGGTTGGTCTGGGTCTGTTTATACAGAACAAATAAGCTGTAAATTATGATCCACAAAATATTCAGAAAGAAGCAAAGTGAAAGTCTCATATTTGATGCATTTTGATTAGCATTAGCTTGTTTAATTTGAATCAAACTAATAATAGGACATTCAGGTGCCTGCACAAACCCCAGAACTTGAGTTTGAGACGTTTGCTCATGTCTGTGTACATACACACAAACCGTCTCTGCTGTTGCCTTAACACACACAAAGAGGGGCTGTACTTGAACAAGAACTCACTCTTGCCATTCTGCAGAGTTGAGAGAGGCTTTCACTGCTGTTCCTGTCTTTGTGGTAGGTGTCTGATTAAATAAGAGACTTCTAAGGGGGTATACAATGACTTTTCAGAACATGTCATATATTTTTTTAAAAAAAAACTTAATTAGTACAAGTAATGTACAAGTCAGCCACAGAGTTGATAAGAGAATCAAACTTACCATTTGAAGCTTTATCCTCAAATAGCAATTTTTCTACGTTTTCAGAAAGGCTTTGACTACAGCTCTTATTCACTTGTCTGAAGTGACTTACAAATCTATTTCTTTTTAAGATAGAACAATAGGAGAAAAGAAGTCTTTAAATGTAAAATTCAAGAAGAAACCAGTACAAGCTACTTTTGGAAAGGAAAACAAACCTCTCTGCCCATGGCAAGGGGGTTGGAAATAGATTATCTTTATGGTCCCATCCAACACAAACCATTCTGTGATTCTATGAATGACTTCTACCATAATTAGACATATTCTTGTAAACCTTTGGTAGTTTCAGAGCAGCTGTGGGGGAAACTAGTTCCTTTTGATGGGTCAGTGTGTGGAACAACTGTCCCTTCTAGTTTATAATGCCTCTTTTTAAGTTTTGAGTTTTTATCTGTGTTTTAGGTGTATTTTTTGCAGTAAAAGAAACACTGAAACAGAAGACACTTCAGATTCTCCTGTGGGTTTAAACTTATCATATGTAATACATCAGCTTTGATCCTAAAAGATGTAGACATAAAATAGACACATAAAATAAATTCCTGAGCCTTTTCTAGTCTTTTGTTTGTCTTGCCTCCTTTACTGCCAATGGTGAGAGACAGATACCTAAAGAGCCCATCCTAAGAGGAATTTCTGTAGCCAGTATCTGGAGCTGCTTTTCAGAAGTTTTGCCTCTTTCTGTACTGACTGTGAAGAGATGCTAATATAAACTAAATGCCCAGCCTATGGATGGCAAGTTGCAAGTTGGATTTTTAGCGATTGCATTTTATCACTTCATGATGTGTTCTGATATCTTCACTCTACCCCTTTGTAACTTCCTGGTCGGAAAGTGCTTCTGAATTGGCCAGCCACACTAAGAAATTTCATTAGAAAATGCAGTCACATTGGATAAATATAGGATGGGGAAAAAAATAGATACTCCATGCAACCTTAGGAAAGATATCACTGTCCTTTGGTGTGCTCTGGGTCTAATCTGCACTGGTATTCTCTAAATCTCTTGATTGATTCCAAAGACAGAGTAGGGTAACTATTAACCGCATAGTCAGATGTCTAAAGAGAGGTGATGTGATACCCCTTCAGTTTTTTCTTACGCTGTGTATTAAAACTATCTTGGATAGCAGATTATTATTTGAAGACTTGCAGATATTGGCAAAGAGAAACATACTTTATTGTATTTCTCTACAATGTTCTTCCTGCTTTGTGATTTTTCATAAAGCATATTTCTTAAAGTAGCAAATGAAATACAAGTCCACTCCCTGACTAATTCAAGGCTCCCTTGTCCCTCCCAAAAACCCTATGGAAAATAATGCCATTAAGTGATATACAATCATTTATGTTTCAATTTTATTTTCTTTTTAGTAAAGTCCATGTTGCCAAAACCAAACAAATATCTGGAAGATGGGGGATCAATCTGTACCATATATAGTCCAAGAAACATCTTTGTCTTGTTACAATCTTGCATGATTTATCAAACATGTAAAAGATACAAAGCTGCATGGAACAGATGACCAATAATGGGAAACAGACTTTTACCTTTAGGTCACTGGTTCAAGTCCAGGTTATGTACAGCAAGAAAATACTGCTCATGCTCTGGGTCTGGTATGTAAAACACATATATCAGTGAACTCCTACTCTGTTACCAGTATAAAAATGGCAGCATCATTAAGTTAACGTCAATAATTTTTATTTTCTTATGACACTCACAACTGCAGGAGACTGAATAGATAATGAAAACTACTTGGAACAGTTACCCTAAACCCTGGATTTAGTGCATTTGCTAGGAAGCCGCTGGGCGACTTTTAACTGTGCGTCTACAAATCTACATAACATCCTACAGTAAGAGAGAGAATAACAGTCTAGAAATGGAAGTACTAGAGGCTAACACCTCTGCTTTGGTACCCAACAGCTACAGTGATTAATCGACTAAGAACCCCCAGAGAGCATAAAGTAAATCACAAATCTCAAGATAGTAAGTTCCATAAAGTATGCCCCCAAATATGCAGAGAGGTAGCAGTCAGTGTAGATGACCCAAATCCCACAAGTGAAAGGAAAATTATCTTTGGTCTGAAGTCTATTTACAAAGTCCACCTTGAAAATACTCTTCTCCAGAATATTATTTTCAGTACAACAAAAGTTGCATATAAAGACATTAACAGGTCTCAAAATCTCCGGATTTAATTCCAAAGTTCAGAAGAGGGACTCTTATCTGATTTCCACAAAACTGGTGAAGAAGTAGACAGCATGTGCAAGATCTTTAGTGCAGTGCTAACCTGGGTCAATAAAAGTCTGGAATGCATCTCTCCCTCTAGGCTTCCTCCATTCGGAGAACAGCTGTCCCATTTCCTTTGTTCCCAAAGTCTTCTTTTGATTTGTCCCCAAGTCCATTCCTGGTTAAGCTGTCTATTGTCAATGCTGCAGATGGTAACATTGTGTATTTGTCTGCACAAAATGACAAGGTACATCCTTACTTACATCAACTCAAGTTACTCAGTCACAGTTCAGCTGAAGGTCATCTTGCTCGTTTGATTATCTTGCGTTTTGTGAGGTCATGACCTTGTTAACTGTATTGGGGCATTTTTATCCATAAACTCTAATTAGTAATAGTATCTGTGGCCTTTTAGAATAAAACTAAAGAATATACAGAAAACCTAAATTGTTCTTAGTCAAAATCTGAGCCTGTGTGGCTCAGAGTGCTTACTGGCTTTTTTATTGCTCCCATGTTCTCTGTCTTCATCGAAACTGAATGATACAAAATATTTGAACCTATTGCCATTATATCACCTAAACCAACTTATTTTTGTACAAAAAATTAGATTTTAGGTAGTTATTTAGATGTCCTAAGGCAGTCCAGGATCACAATGCTTAATACTGCTTGTAATGATATGTAGCTGTGCTGCAAGATCCAGGGAGTCTATTATGAGTTGTGAAGTGGTATTTTTTCCAAAATTCTCACAGATTATAGAATCATAGGATTTTTTGGGTTAGAAGGGACCAAGATCATCTACTTCCAACCCCACTGCCATGGGCAGGGACACTTTCAACTAGCCCAGGTTGCTCAAAGCCCAATCCAACCTTGCCTTGAGCAAGGGAATCCATAACTTCTCTGGGCAACCATTTCCAATGGTCACCACCCTCACAGTAAAGAATTTAATGATATATATAAAAGTTTCAGCTTCGAGCCATTCCCCCTTGTCCTATCACTGCATGTCCTAAAAAGTCTCTCTCCAGCTTTCTTGTAGGTCCCCTTTAGGTATTGAAAAGATCTTCCCAGAGCCCTCTTTTCTCTGGGCTGAACCACCCCAACTCTCTCAGTCTGTCTTCATCTTCTTGGCCCTCCTCTGGACTTTCTCCCACAGGCCCATGTTCTCCTTGTGCTGGAGACCCCAGAGCTGGATGCAGTACTGCAGGTGGGGTCTCACAGGAACTGAGTAGAGGGGCAGAATCACATCCCTTGAGCTGCTGGTTATGTATGCAATATTTATATACATAAAGAGAGATTCAAAGAGGGATCAAATACATCAAAAGCTTTGCCAGTGCTTGGAATTCAGATGTCAGGTGTTTTAGTTCTTTTAACTTCTGTAGTCTACATGCAAAATCAAATTTAAAAAATTCTAACCATTTGGCTAGTCTGGATGCAATAACTTTTTACCTTTTACAATCAGAATTTATGAACGCTACTGTGATGGATTTCAACAACTGTCTCTCCACGGACACAGCAAAGACAGCAGTAGCTGTGCTATGGTCTCAAAAAAGGAGATGCTTGGTCAGGTAAAAGACTCAGGATTCAAGAGTTTTATGGTGGTGTTGTGCTAGAAAGCTTCAGTGGATGAAATCTGAAGCAGAATTTTGGGCTTTGGTGCCTTTGCATTTGGAATAATGATACTGTGACAAAATTCCTATATTTGGCCGTGCCTTAGAAAAAGATAAGGAGTGCTAACTGCAGTGCAGGGGTGCAGCACCCACAGGATTAGATACATTAAATTTTTAACAGCACTTCAGCTGTGCAAAACCCAATAAGGACACTAATTCATTGTCTTGGATTTAAAAAATAAAGAGTGCATTTTCAAAAGGGGCTCAGCGCAGTCAAAGAATATTATTACACATGGGGAAATGAAGATACAGCGGGAAAGTAACTTGCAAAGGTCACACAACTATGTCTGGGTGATTACAGAAAACAACTCTGCCTCTTTGCTAACATAGACCTCACTGCAACAAGCCTGGCAACTCTGCAATACTCTTTTTATGAGCGGTAGTATGATACAAGAAAATGGCTACACCTTAATTTGTATCCTAAATCATCATATAGGAAAATTAACAGAATGCATTTTTAGAATCAAAGTTAATCTGACAAAATGTACTGGCTTGACTAATTATGTTGAGTGAAGGACAAAAAAAAAGTTTTCTGGTTCCATGCAAGGATCTTCCAAATTTTATAAGTGTTTTAAAATCAAGATTTTATCCATTATTTTTATATAAATCAATTTTTTCATACAACATAATACAGATACTAATGAATTCAGCTAACCAGAGTCTTTTGGTATTCAGATTTAGGGGAAAAAAAAAAAAGACAAAAAACCTGCCAACATATTAGCAAATAGTATGTGAAGTCAGAATTCAGAATTCTTTAGTAATATTTTTAAGTCATGTTAATGTTCTAAGCAGAGCCTGCACAGCTATATTGGATTTGGATTTATGACAGTACAATTTACAATTTTGTGGTAAATGACTTCCACCTTTTTGATATTTCACAGCAAATTTTCATTTGTCACACACAGTTTATCAATTTTTATCACAAATCTAATTTACCTTTAAATAAATATGAAAAGGTAATTTTGCTAGTATATATTCTCAGTAATTAGTATATGCGTGTGTGCATACATAAAAAACGTTCAAAACACTGAGATAAAAAGTGAATAAGTATGTTGGATTTTTATGAATTATTTAAATATCATCAGAATTCATTACAGCTCCTGGATAAAATGAAGCTCAAGCACTAAACTTCAGAAAATATGTGACCTCTAGTGGGAGAATATGAATAACTGGAAGAGAAACAGCTTCCAAGGGAAGTAAACAGTAACATTTCCTTTTAATTTTCCCTAGACAGAGATTGGGACAGAACAACCTTCTGTAATGCAAGAGAGTTATTCTTCCGCACCATTGTCAGAAGAAACTGAGGATGAAGCATCAACGCCAAAATTAATTGACGGGTCTTCAGCACAGGGGTCAGGGGTTCTTGGACCCCAGACTCAAGATGGTTAGTGGGAAAGAGAAATGAGGTTTTTTTGTATAGCTTTGGATTTGAGCGAGCCCACTTTATTTTCTTTTTTACTGAAGATGAAGTACATAATTTCTATACTTCTCTTACTGAAGAAATACATAGCATGCCTATCTTGCATGTTCCAAAGTCAGATAGGTGCCTAGTCAAGAGGTTTCCATACTATTTCACTATGAAAACAACTGTGCCAGTGAGTATTTACAACTTAAAAATTTGCTGATAGTTGGCAAATGCCACCAGTATTGGTTTTTTTTGTCTTAGATTTCAATATCATTATCAACTGTCCTTATAATGATTTGCTACGTTTTTTATAAATGTATTCATACGAAGTATAGTTAAGATGTTGAAGAATTTTTGACCATGAAAACTATAAACTGAAAAACTTAAGGAAAGGGAGATACTTAGAATTTTGAGTGAAGATGATTTTCAGTTCTTCTGACTATCTATAGTGAAATAAGAACTTTATAAATCTTGCTGGGGAATTAAAATTGCAAAACATAATCTGTCCTTCTCCCACACAAACTTTGCAATGCTAATTATTGGCATTTGTCAGAAGCTCCTCTATATTCTAGTAGGTAAAGTTCACTAGAGTTATCCATTTCTATGAGGGATCTTCGTGTTGTATGGTGATCGACATAAGGTAGCAGGAAAATCCTACTTTTTGCTATGCCTAACACTGGAGCTGAGTGCTGTAGAAGAAAAAAGAAATTTAAAAAAACCCCCAAACATAAACCCCAGAGCTCCTGCTTCCAAAATTGTGTATTCAGTGAAGTTAATAATTCACAGTCTTATTCTGGTACATACAAGTGAGCTTGACCAGGCAAAAATATACACTGTCAAAACAAACAGAAATGGAATGAGAACTTCCCAGGAGATTCCAGAAAAAAGAAAAAGAAAGGCTCATACTTTTTTTTCAATTTTGAAAACTACAAGATGTCACAATATATCCTGTAAATATTATATATGATGAATTCTGTATCTATCAACATTTTTGAGTACTGAATGCAGATCAAGTAGTGCATCAACTAAAGAAATGCTCAAGACAGTAACATGTCATACTAGATTTCTCTCGCGTCTTCCTTTTTTTAGCAACATATTTTCCTGTCACGCATTGCTGCTATTGGCCTGGTGCTGAATAGAAGACTACAAGGATCAGTAAAATTAAGCCAAGCTCATTTTTCTTGTTGATATCTTTTTGAATCCTTCCCCTACCTCTGTTTTTTTTCAGTGTCCACCAGACATAGGTGACAAATACCATTCCTCTAAGATCAAAAATAGGACAGGGTGAAACTCTTTCCCTGTACTATGGCACCATATTGCAATATTATGAAAAAATATCAGCCATCCTTAACTCTAAATTCATTTAGGCCTAGATTTGCTGGAATAGTTCAAGGTGTGAATATTTTTTTCCCTGTGTCAGGCCTGCTTTCTGTAGCCAATTTAATTTGTCCCGTGGAGAAAGTCAGGGAAAAGGTTCTTATCTCTCCAGAAATTGTATTCCTGGATGTCCAAGTAGAGATTATTACATAAAAATTAAAGAGTACTCTGGTTACTGATTCTTTAATCTTGCCTCAAAAGGCACCTCAATTACCCACAGGTAATTGAGGTACATTAAGATCTCTCATGTAGACACATGATCTGGAGGAAAAACTAATCTGCAAGAAAAACATTTTTATATTCCTGAATTATCCTACCATTTTATAAGTAACGGGAGCAAACAACCTCATCTGCTACAAGGAGGAGGAAAGCATGTAACAGAAAAGTATTTCTATGGGATTAAAAGCTGATTAACAGATATGCTGATTTATACTCATAATCAAGGAAAAGATGTATCAAAAAGTCAATGTCACAAGTATTATGATCCCATTATTAAAACTGTTAGAGACATGCTTCTGCCTGAATTAAGGTGCAAACGAAACCATATGCTGAAGTCAATAGGATGGATTTTATTTAATAGTAAATGTGAGGGAGAGAGAGAAAGAAAGATAGAAAGAAATATTAAAAGGAGGGGGGAGAGAGAGAAAGAGAGTGACAGAGAGATAGATTAAGTAGAAAATATCACCACTCCATGGATCCTGATGGCATTCCATTGATCCTCATTTTCTAGTCTTCTTGATGGCCAGAAACAGAGAGTTCAATGGATTAATACACATTAGGGCCAGGTGGAAATGCCCTGGTAGCTCTCTTCGAGGGTGACAAGTTTGACACAGGCTCTTGCAACAGACTGGATCTGTTGCCTCCCTTTGCATCATGTGCAGACCTGTAGTACAAGGCCTCAGGAATGAGTCTGGGGGCACTTTGGGGGTCTTTGATGGACTATGAAACCCCCTCGGCTGCCTGTCATGTGAAGGCCCATGATGTGGCCTTCCTAGGGTGGGGAGGGGTATACAGCAGAGCCAGTTTGTGTAAGGGAGGATGAGTGTTCACTGCCTCTGATCAGAGGTTACACCACACACTCAAAAACTCTCCTCCTCCTGCCGTGGTTAGGGGGTTGTTTGTGCCTCCCCCAACCCAAACGGAGTTGATTTTCAGGACAGCTGCTGGGTTTTGGCTTTCTTGTGGATACATTCTTCTCCCTCGGTCTTGTTTACTTCTCCCCAGACCTGAGATAATTGAACAACAGTGTCACCTTTATCTTATCTCAAGTTTCCTTAGGTGGCTCAGCTCACAGTCCAAAGTTCCAGTCAGGAGGCACATTTAGGCAGGGGTGGGCTTTGGTGGTCAAAGCTTCTTTACACAGTTTTGCCATAATGGCAAAAAGTCCTTCATAACAATGTTTAAGTTGTTAACTATAACATTTCAGTCTTTCACAAGTCTCACCAAATTTGAACGGTACTATCAAACAAAACCTTTTAGCTTCATGGTATTCGTGCAGTTTTATGGCTGATCATATGGCTGCATTTTTCATTTTCACAAACTTCTGGTGGCAACCAAATGTTTTTTTAACATGGTTTCCAAGTTACCTCAACTCAGACTCATATAGAAAAATTTGTCATGATGCAGAATTTCTGTATCTGAAAATGTCATTAAACAACATACAAACAAAAACAGAGGTTCTTCTCCACAGCTCTGTAGGAAATTATTAATTTCCTTAGAAAACAGTCAGAAGTACAATTTACAGAACAAAATAGGAATCACAACAAGATTCATTCATCAGCTATTATTCCTCTATCTAGATGGAAGAATGTACCTGCTAGCTTAAGGGGCAATCAACTTTTGGCTGGTTGCTGTCACCAAATATTCTATTATAGTCTGGGAAACTTTATTAGAACAAGTTAATTGTTCTTCTAGGCATAGGGAGAAAAATAGCTTCATTTTTAAAAGAATTTAATCACTTTATTGTTGCAATTATATGATTTGGTGATCAAAGCAGAATGGGAAGTGAACTTTACCATAGACAAAATCTGATCATTAGGTACTTATGCGAGCATTTCATTGTACTAATTTATGTATCATTTTTATACATTTCCTTTCTAACAAAGTATTTTCTCTTAAATTTCTTGATAGGTCTTCCCACTTGCCTTTTGTGTACATGCCTAGGGACCACAGTCTACTGTGATGATCGTGAGCTTGATGCTGTTCCACCATTGCCTAAGAAAACCACGTATTTCTATTCACGCTACAACAGAATCAGGAAGATCAGCAGACACGACTTTGCTAACTTAAGTATGGATAGCAAAATTATTGCAATTAGCTTTAGTTTTGATTATTTCTGGCTCATAACAGACTAAAACATAATGATATATTTTATATAATGTTTAATGATGGTAAATTGTACACATAAATGCACATGCATTTTGCTACTTTGGAGCATAAAGGTCAACACATTAGATGCAGATTCTCTGTCAAATTTTTGAGTTATAAATAACAATGATCATTGATCTTTTTGCTGTTACTTGCAATCCTCTTTAGAAAGGTAATAAAAACTCCCTGATATTCAATTTAATTTGGGGGGGTTTTTTTGATTGAAAAAAGTGCTTGGGTGTATTTTATAAAGAAGTCAATATATCAAAATTTTTACATATAGGAACATGTTGAAATAAAGAAAAAGTAGAGAATATGTTTATTTCCCTTTAAGTGTCATTTTTTCAAAAGGCAGTAATTTAAAAGATTCCCAAAACACACAAAAATCTTAAAACTCTTAACTTGGAAGTCTTTCACTGAAGGATATATAAAGAATGACAAAGACAGGGTTTTTTTTAAATTTCATGTAATACATTCTTACATGTCAGTTGTATCTCATTTCTCTGCCAGACCATTTAAAGAGGATTGATTTGACTGCAAACTTTATATCAGAGATCCACAAGGATGCCTTCCGAAGATTGCCCCAACTTCAGGAACTGGTGCTCCGTGACAATAGGATAAGGCAACTCCCCGAGTTGCCATCTACCTTAACGTTCATTGATGTTAGTAAGAACAGGCTTGGTCGCAGAGGGATACCAAATGAGGCATTTAAAGTAAGTTTGAGGGTGACGGGAAAATCTTTTCTTCCTCTCTCCAGAGGACATGGGTAGAAGTGCAGCCTATTCTCATAAGAGAGATGCTCCAGTCCCCTAACCATCTTTGTAGCCCTCCACTGGGCCTGCTCCAGGAGCTCCATGTCTCTCTCTTGTCCTGAGGTGCCCAGAAGTGGACACAGCACTCCAGATGTGCCTCACCAGGGCTGAGTAGATGGGCAGGATAACCTCCCTTGACTTGATGGCAATGCTCTTCCTAATGTACCCCAGGATCTCACTGGCCTTCTCGGCCACAAGGGCGCTGCTGGTTCATGGACAGCTTGGTGTCCTCCAGGATGCCCAGGTCCTTCTCTGCAGAGCAGCTTTCCAGCAGGTCAGCCCCCAGCCTATACTGCTGTGTGGGGTTATTCTTTACCAGGTGCAGGACCCTGAATTTCCCTTTACTGAATTTCAGATGGTTCTTCTCTGCCAATCTCTCCAGCTGGTTGGGGTCCTTCTGGAGGGCTGCACAGCCCTCTGGGTATTGGCCGCTCCTCCCAGCTTTGTGTCACCAGTGAACTTGCTGAGGAGGCATCTGTCCCTCCATCCAAGTCATTGATGAACATGTTAAAAGATACTGGGCCCAGTACTGAACCTTGGTGGACAGTGCTAGCGGCAGACCTCCCACTAGACCCCGTGCCATTGATTATGACCTTCTGGGATCTGCTGTTCAGTCAGTTCTCAATCCACCTCACTGTCCACTCTCCCAGTCCACAATTCCTGAGTTTGCTATAGAGCATACTATGAGAGAAAGCATCGAAAGCCTTGCTGAAGTCAAGGTAGACAATATTCAGTGTTATCCCCTCATCCATTCTAGTAGTTGTTTCATCTTAGAAGGCAATCAGGTTGGTAAAACATGATTTACCTTTTGTGAATCCATGCTGGCTACTCTGATCACCTTCTTGTCATCCCTGCGGATCGAGATGGCTTTTTCAAATATGTCTGTCATTTCTCCCTGCTTTTTTCCATCTTCCTCTAGAATCTGGATGAACTGCAGCACCTTTATATCACTGACAATAACTTGGATCACATTCCATTGCCGCTCCCTGAAAGCCTGCAAGCTCTTCATCTCCAGGTAGGCTACAAAAGAAAAGGCTCCTTATATCATGTTCAAATAGCATGCACAACTGGGAAGGGCAACTATTTGTCTTGTACTTCTTTTTCTTTATTCAGAAGTGTTCTTACTTGACTAAACAAGCTATGGGAAACATAAAATTAACTAGTACATGCAGTCTTTCAGAGAAGTAAAATTTAGCTCAGTTAAGCATTAATTTTCAGAATTTGTAATATAATATTTTCCAAAAATCAAGTTATAGAATTATTATTAGTACAAGTTAAAGTTATGTTCTGCGCTGTCAAGAGCAACATTAGTCTAAGAGACTTATCTAAGAGTCTAAGAGACTAATGACAAATCCCTTACACTGCTTGTATAAATCTTCCAGCAGAAATAGTTTTGAATACCCAGGGGAAGTTATTTTACATATTGATTGTATCTATACTCAGTGCATTTCATTCTTTTAATAAACGTAATTCCCAGTTATCATTTTTCAGCCAAATATTTCCATTTGACTATATTGGAACATCCCATCCATCATCCTTCTGTAATCCTTTTGTTCTCTATTTCCTTTTATGTAATAGTTTCTTTCTGAATTCTTCCTTTTAGCCTTTTCCAGGTCTGCTTCTTTCCCTTTATCTCCTCTTGTACCAATTTACATTTTTGTTTATCAGATGTTTTTATTTATTACATCATACAGAAAAAACCTTTCAGTAAGCAAAGTAATGTACCTCACATCATTTAACCTCTACCTTTCAATAAGTAAATTTATAGAAACTCTCTGCCTGCTAGCTGACTTGTTTTTTCACCTGTTTGTATCTGTAAATTAAATATTCAGTGCTATGTGCTACAGGAAAAAGTTAGCGAGCCAGACTTTTTCCACACCAATTTCTGACTAGCAAAGGAATGGAGAAGGGAAGAATTTTCAGCCAACCCTCATTCTAGGTGATGAACTTTTTAGTCCCAGTTTCCTGACAATATTGTATTCCGGCAATTCATTGTTGAGAACGGTTCACTTCAAGAACGGAAGCTCAGTGAATATGAGGCATATAAGAGGAATTTAAATCAAAGGAATAAAACTGAAAGCATTCAATTTTCACAGTATATATACAGATGTGAGTTAAATTAGTGTGAGAGGGCCTGGGGGAAAGAAATTGTCACAGATCAAATTACAGATTTGTGCCTTGCAGGTTGAGGTATATTAAGATGTCAGGACAATAATTATGTTTCTATGATTTTTAGACTGGCCTATCCTGGTACAAATTTGTCTTAAAAAGGCTCTTCAATATAATCTGGAAATGAAAGTGCTCTATACTTCTACCAGGCTCCTCCTCCAAAGCCTGTCTCTGCTACATGGTTTGAGTTACTTAGTTTTGAAGCTCTGCACTGGCCAAGAAATTTTCCCCTGCTTGGAAGATTTCTCTGCTGATGACTTGCTGCCACAATCTGGGCCCTTGAGCTCAAACAAGTATCTCTCTAGACACTGAAAATACATCCATAAATGGTTTGTCAGAGAGTTAAAAATTACTTTCAGGCAACTATTCTGATAGCTTTTTTTTTGTTTGCTTGTTTTCTTTTAGAACAACAACATTCAAGAGATGCATGAAGACACTTTCTGCAAAATGAGAGATTTTACTTATGTACGTAGGGCTCTAGAAGATATCAGACTGGATGGCAATCCCATCAACCTGAGCAAAACACCTTATGCATACATGTGTCTGCCCCGTTTGCCAGTTGGTAACCTCATCTAAGCTTTGACAGCAGCCAAGATTGTCACATGCTATAAGAATCTCTAAAGACAAGTCATTAACTCACTGCTACATTAACCAAGATGAATTTTTACAAATATCATTAAATTGGGAAATATTTCTGTTAATATTGGAATTGATTACTGAGATACTAAGAAGATTATGAAATGCTAAATGAAAAATCCATTATCTACCGAACTGCAAGTTATTTAGCAATATCAAGAAAAATCCTGTACTACAAAAACAAGGCAAATACCAAATTTTTTACTGAATTGTTCAGATCTGATGTATGAATTATAAATTTAAATAATTTGATATATTAAAGTCTAACTATTACGTGGTAAATAAAGGAATAAAAATAAAATATGTGTACACAATTATTTTTTGGCTTTTATTTTAGTTAAATATTATTCTCTCAGAGACACATCCATTTTTCTACTTCTTTCCTTAAAGGTCCCTTCATTTTGGAAAAGTACTAGCAATATTCAAAAAAACATGTTTTCTTCAGATAACAGAATCTTTCCTTGATTCAATAATGAAATATAAAGCTCAAATTTGTATCAGATTACCCTCCCATAGTCTATTTATACTTTTGCAGCAATAATTTATCTTTGTAACGCTGATGAGACCCAAAGCTGTTTTTTGTAACTTTGATAAAGGTGCCTGACAGATTATGAGGTAATAAAAATCTCACATAAAATAGCCTATTTGAGAAATTCTAGATTTTATTCTGCACAGAAAATGGAAACTCCCTTTGTCATATTTACATAGTCAAACAAAATTTTGCAGTTCAATACACTAAGGACCAGGATTCAGAGACCAAAGTCACAAACCTCCTCGTGGAGCTCAATATCCAATTACTTGAAGCAATTTCACAAAAACATCTCTGCTTTACTGTTCAACAGCCTTTACAGGTAAAGATTAGAAATTTTCCCTCTTGAGATAGTTTGAGTAACTCTTCTCCTTTCGTGGAGGAGATTTAATACATTTCTCTAGGGAGAAAGCCCCCAGGAAAGATCCACTAGATACGACCTAGGTACCTGCTCATTCTGTTCTATGGTGACAAGCAACAAGTAACATCTGCACATCTTCAGTGATAAAGGTTTGATGAAAAACTTTGGCAAAAAAAAAAAAAAAAAATCCCTTTAAACATAACAAATCCACCTAGACAATCTGGTATTTGTTCAATGTCGAAGTTCCCTTTCATCTAGCTGAACATGTATGTTCATTTAAAATGTAAACGATAAATTTCTGTTGGGCCAGGCAATGGAAACAGTTCACAGAGACCTCACTCTTCACCCTCACTGCCACTTCCTAGAAGTGAACACATATGGAACAACATCAGACGGACTAAAATCAGCATAACTTGAGCTGGGAGGAAGGAGGTGAGGTGAGGTGAGGTAAGGACAGGATATGGAGTGATATGATGAAGCAAAAGAGGAAGTAAACAAATGTCGAGAGCAGAGACAGATCATTCCTGGTCTCTCCTGTCTTGCTGAAAGGCAGAGGGACAGCAGCAAAATTCCAAAAGTCTTAGACCTTAGCTTCATTTAGTTTTATTTTCAAGAAATTCTAGCCTTTTCTTTCCATTCACACGTCACCTCTCACGCCATCATCAGCTCGTTTTGTTCCCAGCAGAACACATGTGCTCTGGGAAAGATAAAAATTCAAAGGCTGAGGGGTAAGTGAGGGAGACCACTAAAGTCCTTTCCACAGTTGCTGCAGTAGGGTGAATCAGCCCCTGAGCTCTTGTACAGAAGTCAAGCTCCGTGCCGTGGTGAGGGATTTGCTGCCCAGACCACATCCGTTTCGGGGAAGATGCATTTCTGTTGGAGAGGGCAAACCTTGCTAATCACGAGGAGTATGGTGCACCCCAATTATACAAAGGAATGTGGATGTTCAGATATCTGGTCCTCAAGCATATTCTATGGTGCAAACCCGCAATGTCAAAACCTTCAAGATACTCTCAGATCAAGGACAGGGAGAAAAGGGTATACTGTAGATAAAAAACAACTATTGTGCTCCGAAAGTCAAGAAATACAAAATGGAGTATAATGTCTCTAAACTTTGCCTTGGAAGAAACCTCCAAAATCACAGAGCAAAGCTCCCTCTGTTGTGTAATGGTCAACTGTACTAATCTAATGCAGACCTTATTCAGTTGTGGAAATCTAGCCAGGGAGTTCACAGGTTTTGTACGCATATTTTCCTTTTGCGCGTGCGTGCGTGAGCTTCTCCTTACTGCATTAGAGTGTTATCAGAGGTAACACAGTTGCTGCTCTTCCCACTTCAGATAACTGTTCAGAGGTTAGCAGCAACAATGCCAAGGTTACATGTTTGAGTGACATATGGGCTAATCTGCTACGGCTTTCTACCATTCCTGTTCAGACACGCACCAAAGTCACGGAAGTGAACAGAGCCCTGTCTCTTCAGGGGTACTTTCTGCCAGTTGGCCTCTGTTGGGAAACCAAATCTCAAAAAAAACCTCCTGTTAGTGAATCACAAAAGTAAAACCAGTGCTGATTTTAAAAGAAAAGATTGCTATTACATTTTATAGACTGTTCAGTGCAGCAATTGTGTGCTTGACATCTTTTAAGAACGTCTGCAAGGACTATCACGGGAGAAATTAATAACTTGTAAATAATTTCTTGGCCTGGAGAACTGAACAGTGCCTGGAGAATATAAGGCACCTGAAATAGCAGAGCTGTCTTACCCTTGAGATCTTCTCAGTAAATCCTGTTAGCTTAGGCTTTTTGGAGTGATGCAGCTATTTCTGTTGCTGGGTTCTGGAGCTGGGAAGCACACAGGGTTACCTTAGCAGCACAATCCATTGACCAGTACAAATATTCCTTCAGCCACAGACTCAGCTTGGGAGACCCATGAGAATCTCAACCATGTAATTACTTTAAGTTACAGGGAGTTGATGTTAAATGTCCAGTTTCTGTTAAAGATCTCGCCCGAAAGGAAATCCATGAAGACGTGTTCTGCAGAAAGGCTGAAGCTGTCAGTGTTCAACAAGGAGATAAGTAATGACATCAAATCAAACTGATAATTGTTAGTATTAAGCTACATGTCTAAAAGACTTTTCCTTGATGCAATGAAAATTAAGTGGCAATGCAGTTTGAAAGAAGTTGCATTTGCTTAGTCAATATGTGTCTCCAGTAAGCACCTTTGATACCTCATTCAAAATTGATCACAGATAATGGAGTATTATTAGCTAAATGGGCTGCTAGCAAAATCTTTGATTTGAGAAGATCACAAACTCTATCTGGGATAACATCTAGGGTCACCTTGATTAAGAAAAGACTGTGAACCCTCGTCTTTTTTCTTTTTTTTTTTTATTTCTCTGTGGAGCTAGGCTCAAAACTGTCAATATTTACAAGCAAAGGCTGTAGCTATCTCTAGAAAAAAAGGCCTAAGACAGATTTTGTTTCACTAATGTCCAGGGTCAGTTAATCATTTCGTGGACCGCTACTGCCACCGTGTGTTGATAAATAGTGACACTTGCTATCGTACCAAAGCCTAACATTAAGGGTAGAGGAGACTTGTCTTTATTTGTTTGGTAAACTTGGCCCTATGTACACTTTTTTTCTTTCATCTCTAATGAAAGATGAAGGAATGGAAAACTCTTTGGTGATAAAAACAAAGGAACATTATGTGGATTTTTTGTTTGTTTTGGTTGAGGGGGTTGTTTGTTTGGTTTTGGTATTTTGTTTGGGGTTTTTAAATCAAACTAGAAAATAAAAAAAAATAAAAAGAGGAAAATCTCCTTTTAGACTATTGCAAACAAGTATTTTATATATTTTTTAAAAAAATTCTACTATTTTTCTTATTTTGTATTTAAATAAGTAGGCTATAAATGCCATCAGAACAATTTATGTTGCAGGGAGTGATACTACAGATACTCTAATCATTAAGTACAAAAATTCAGCGTCCTTGATAATATCTCTCAGCAAAAGACAGACACAGTTTCTGGTCTAAATATGGGTATGTATCACTTACTATGAAACGATAAGCCTGATCTGACAGTATCAGTAGATGGCAGGGGAGCCTAAAACAATAAATACCCACATATTCCCAGCTACACAAGCTGTATAAACTTCCAAAAACAAGCACAAGCCCAAAAATCCCATCCATATCTTCGTGTGATGAGAATGAGGACCCTCTTGTCTTCAGCCTAGCTGCCTTCCATATAGCTTTTTCTCTCACCATAACAGACACTTAAAAAAAAAATATATATATATATATATTGATTTTTAAATTTCATTTAGTCCCATCCCTGGCAGCGTTCAAGGCCAGGTTGGGACTTTTGAGCAGACTGGTCTAGTGGGAGCTGTGCCTGCCTATGGCAGGGGGGTTGGAACTAGATGATCTTTCAGGTCCCTTCCAGGCCAAACCATTCTGTGATTCTGTGATTTATTAGTTTTTATTCTGTATCACAAAAAGCCAACAAGAGGGATGCTACAAATAGTACCTGGTGTTATATACTGTGTATATAAATATACTGTGTATAGAAAATTAATCTTGAGATAATCCTGGTATCCATATTTCTACCTTCTGCACTGAAAAAGTGGGAATTCATTTCAGTGGCTGACCTAAAGGGCCAGATGCAGGACTTTGAGTCAGGAGGGCGAAAAAGGCTTTTTGAAGGTGCTGACTTTGTGTGCGAGCTTGTGACAGCTAGTTAGTCCCTCCACACCCTTCTTCACCAGGTGCTCAGGACAACTTTCCCTCAGTCCCACGAGGTGTTGGGAGGGAAGCAGGGACCAGGGCTGGTGATGGTATCAGGGCTGGCAATGGTATCAGGGCCAGAAATGGGATTTGTTCCAGCGGGGCCTGGCCCGGGCCTGCAGGGCCCGCGCAGCAGAGAGCCCCCTACTGACTGATGGGCTGCGCCCTTGTGCCCAGCTCCATGTCGCCGCCACGCACCGCTGGCTCCTCCAGGCGAGGTGGCAAGGCAGTCTGTCGCCGTGTGTCCACACAAAGAGCCTCTGCGGGACAGCAGGGTGTCAGCATGGAGAGGGCAAGGTGCAAGGCTCCCTCACAGGCCTGCCAGGTAAACACCCCCCATGGGGCCAAGGGCGCTGCCATTGCGGCAGGGCCGGGCTGCGGCCGGAGGGGAAGCCAACCCCAGCACAGTGCCCCCAGCCCTGCCATGCTGCTGGCTGCCGTCGCTGCTGGGCAGCGCAAGAAGGCACTGCGAGATGAGGGCGAGGACAAGAGACCGAGGCAGCGGCAGCAAGTACAGGCCGATAACATGCTCATCGTGCTCCTGTGTAGCAACAAGGCTGGCAGGGGCGGGACGCGACAGCAGGAATGGAAGCCCAGGGGCAGAAGGCACGTTAACAGAGACGATCAGCGAGGGCAACAGGAGAGAGAGAAGGATCTCATGGAGCAGGACCCCTGCGCGTCTTCCTCAAATGGCTGTGGGAGACAGGGTGGCCAGCACGGGGGTCCTGTGCATGCACCACAGCGGAAGCAGCCTGGAAAGGCACCGTGGCAGGGTCACAGATGGAGGAGGAATTGGAATCAGCAACCACTACAATGCACTGAGCCCCTCCACCAAGACCAGGCAGGTGTGCAGAGTGGCAGTGATCAAGAGAGAGAACTGCTCTGGAATGCGAAGAAGCGCTGCTGGATCACAACCTCGCATTTGCCAGCAGCACTACGGCGAGAGGCAAGAATGCGCCTCCGGCCCATGAACATGGCAGGGTATCGCCTGCCAGGGATGTGCACACCCCACAACACCAGCCAGTACTTCATGGGCCAGGACGACTACACGCAGAGAGACCGAAAAGAAGCGGCAGTGGAGGTGTCTGGAGAAGTTAGTGACTGCAGCACTGAAGGCGAGGATTTCCCTCTCATGGCCGCTTTCCCTCCCACAGCCCAGTAGGCTGAAGGCACATCAGCGGAAGAGGAGAGCACACAGCCTGCCCGCCAAGACTGAAAGCGCCAAGACGATAACTTGTGTGAAACCTAAACCGGAGTGACAACACAAGGAAAGTGTCTGACTTGTGAAATCATCAGCTATTAAGAGCAGGGAACCGCTTGACATTCGGCTCCCTAAATAAATATATATATATGTACTTCTAACCCTGCTGCCTACTGTCTAATGATTCACATACACTGAGAGAGGCCTGGCAGAATAAGAACCAGAAAAAGGTTATCATTGCATATGCCAAAGTGGTCAAAACTGCTACCCCAGAGATTTATTTTTAGAGACTCTTTGTTCCCCTCAGGTACATATGTCCCATTCAGGAAGGTTTTTAAGTACATTGTTATGTTCCACTGAAAAGAGAAAGCCTAACTAGATGATTAAATTTTTAAAAATCCCAACATCTATTTCAGCACATATTAGAATGGAGATTTTTTTTAGCATTAGCAAAAAAAAAGAGTACTTGTTAGATAAATATACTTTGTGATATAAACAGACACTACAACCTGTTTATTGATGACTGAAGTGTGTATTTGCATGTATACAAGTAAGCAAATTAAATGCATCCCAAAAATAGGAGAAAAACAACAAAAAAATCCCATTTAGACCACAGACCATGCACCTTGACCTGTCATGAATTCTCATAGAGTTTTCCTTGCAGAAGATGTCAAGAAGAGGCAAAGGCTTGGTGATATGCCCTAGCTTTGCTTTTTAAGGTGGCTTAAATAGCCGTGGAAACCATCACAAATGCACTAGTATTCCCACCAGTCAAAAACTCTTGGCTTAAGAGGCTGCTTGAGAGAGAACGATGCTGATGTGGGCTAGGGATTTAAAATGGGGAGAAGGAAAAGTGTTAGTGGGAAAGTCTGTGGATCTGACCCTTATATTTGTAGACAAAGATAAAATGACATGCCATAAGCCTTTTCTAACTTTGGTCTAAGTTGAGAGCAGATCTAAAACTCAGCTTGTTATACAAGTATTCAATGTATCATGTTTCTAATGAAACAAACCACTAAAAATATAAATAAAATCAATATTAAATACAATGTTGCTAGAGATGTTGATAGACTTTCTGTGCAAAGCAACTATATATAAGTATATATTTGTATATATAAGTATACGTATTTAAATTTCTTGAAAACTTCATAAAATTAAGTGGCTACCTAGATCTGTGGATCTGTTTTTCTTCTTTGGGCTTTTTTCTCCAACTCATCTTTAAAAATCTTAAATGCTCTTCCTGAAGTTCACCTTTAAATCTCATAATGCTTTAATACTTTTTGGTCTTCCTCCTTCACACTCTTCTTCGCTTCTAGTTAATAGAAACCTTCTTAAATCATTAGAACTTGAACCTTTAGGATGTAAATCTCTTTTTTGGCAGAAAGCCTAGTTTTTAGCTCCCATATCTTGACATAGCCCACAAGATGATATCATGGACTGTAATAGGATAGGGTGGTGTTGAGAGAGAGAGGAAGAGAGAGGCAGTAAAGCAAGAAAAGGTTTGATATGCCATAAACTAACAAGCAGAAACAATTAATTCCTATCAGACTTATCCAACCCTTGCTTAATTGAAAATCACGTTTCTAAATTTATTCCTAAATCAGTGTAATTTTCTATCTTTTTATTGTCTGTGAAAATGACTTCAAATTCGCTAATCATGAAGGAAACAATTTGAATAAGTGTAAGGTTTATAGCCTCATTATAGTGTCTCCTTTTGGTATATTTCTGTCTTTGAAAGACAATAAAACCTTCCTAAAACTTTGGCTTACCAAAAGGGATCTTGATAGACTGCAGCACTGGGCAGTCATTAATGGAACGAAAATTAACAAGAACCAATGCCAGATTCTGCAGCTAGGAAAGCAGTGCTGGACACAAGCGTAAATTGGGAGAGGAGTGGCTGGAGGGCAGCTCTGCAGGAAAGGGTATGGGCATGCTGGTGAGCAGCAGGCTTGCTACGGGTCAGCAGTGAGTGAGCCCTGGTAGCCCGGAGGGCAAAAGGCATGAGGTGCATCAAGCACTGTGTGACCAACTGGGAAAAAGAGGGGATTGTCCCGCTGTACTCAGTGTGGGCTTACCTGGAGCACTGTGTGCAATCCTGGGCCCCACACTTCGAGAGGGATATGAAGATCCTTGAATGCATCCAGGGGAGGGTAACAAAGTTGAGGAAAGGGCTGGAAGGCTGAGGACTTTGGGCTTGTTTAATTCAAAGAAGAGGAGACTGGGAGGCTGTCTCGTTGCTTTCTGCAGCTTCCCAAGGAGGGGAAATGAAGGGGGAGGTGCTGGTCTCTCTTCATGAGTATCCAGTGACAGGATACATGGGGACAGTTCGAATCTGTGCCAGGAAGGTTTAGCCTGGACATTGAGAAGCATTTCTTTGCTGAGAGGGCAGTCAAACACTGAAAGAAGCTTCCTGGAGAGGTGGTTGAGGCTCCAGGACTGTCAGTGTCTAAGAGGCATTTGGACAATGGCCTTAACCACATGCCTTAACTTTTGGTCAGCCCTGGAATGGTCAGGCAGTTGGAATAGATGATCATTGCAGGTCCCTTCCAACTGAAAATAGTCTATTCTATTCTATTCTATTCTATTCTATTCTATTCTACTCTACTCTACTCTACTCTACTCTACTCTATTCTGTTGGAAGGTTAACAAGAACTGCAGTATCCCAAGAATAAAAAACAGAGCTTCCCCAAAGGCATTTCAAATGTAGCTCTCAAGTATTTCACATTCTCATTCAGACTGTTTCTATTCAAATTTTCTTATCGGTTTTTAAATTGAAAGATTAAGATAAACATCTTTATTTTCTTTTATGGATAAGAAAAGATTGATCCAGTTTATTTAAGTTTTTTGTAATGGCTGAATTTATATTTCAAGCAACATCAATTAGCATTCAAAATTCAGGAAAAAACAATTTTAGCTTCTTAACTCAAGAGTTCCTTGATCATTGCAATACCAAGGCCCTATAAAGCTGGAATTGCTTATTCCCTTTCTCTGTTTTGTTATCCCTCTAGAAAAGATGACAATTTAATGCACCACAGTTAGTACCAAATATTTATCATTTTGATACGCAGTTGAATGAGTTCAAATTATTACAGAGTATTTTCTCCATTCACAGTGTACAAGTTGCATGTCATCTTTTTGAGTTCAATGGGGGACCACTGACGCTGTACTGCTCACATGTTGCCATAGGACATTGTTTTAAAAGACCCTGAATATAAGTTCAGTTATAAGGTTGAAATGCCTTTCTTTAAAATTAATTGTGCCATTATTTATATATATATATTAATTAGTCTTTTGGTAGTACTTTTAATCTGGCAATAAAACTGTTTAAATCCCAAGTTTTGAATATCTCAATTTTTCATCTATTTCATCTCCTTTTGTGATAGAATTGGGAAAAGCAGCTCTGGGTGTTGCTCAATAATATGGCAGAGAATGGTTTAAATATTGAATTTCTGTTTAAAATACTTCCAAGGAAAAATAGTTTATTTCACTTTTAAAAGTTTCGTCTTCTGACAAAAGAAACCACAGTTGTTAGAGGACAGCTGTTCAAGAATATTATTTTATCAGAAGAGTATGAGGTAAAATTTGTGGGTTTTTAATTTACTGCTGTGAATTGGAGAAATAAAAAAGATAGAAAGTAGAAAATGTTCTTTTAATAATAAAGAGTCTGGGCAAAATCTGTTAAGGGGATTGATTATCTATAATGTACTCCAAGAGGGTATGAATTACTCATAGGAATCTCTAGTAAAAAACAATAGCTGAGAGAAAATAACAGCTTCTTCCTCGCGGCCCCCTTTTTTTTAATGCAGGCTAATATTGAAAAATAGTTTGCTCTAAAGTGCTCTCACAGCTAAGAGGATGAAAAAACCCTGACTTTATGGCAACATTTTGAATTTATCATATTTATCAAACTGCAATTTAAATTTAAGTTCTCCAGACAACCAGTATCTAATAATTTCAAGTTGTCTAAATACTTTCAAATATGTGACACATCACCAGAAGGAGATTTCTTAAGCCTCCCAGATAAAACTTCTTAATGTGTCCCAAAATAAACACTTCCTAAAGCATGAATTAATTGTGAACTGTGTCTTAATAGCTATTTCTGATGACATCTGACGGTACATAAAGATCAGGTTGGAGTTTACACTAAAAAAAGCTCATTACATAAAAATCTGAATCACTAATATTTTTACTGTACTTAATTAAAAATATACTCAATTTAATAAATGAGCCCGACCGAGTATTGATATGGAATGCCATTAATGGCAATATCTCTTTATTGCACACTAATGAAGAAGCAGGACTATTTTTACCACTCCTTACATCCTGACAGTGGTGCTGGACAAGAGAGACCCATTTTTCATTTACTGAATGGGACATTGACAGAGCTAGTTATGCCTTTCTTCTCCTTCTCCCTAGGAGTAGACTATACAAGCAGCACAGCAAGGTGGTCTCTCTTCCTTTCCACGGTCTTATGTGCCAGAGACAAGAGATCAGGCTGCTCAGTGATTCCTTCTAGGTATTACATGCAAAGAGTGACCAAATACAAGCTGAGAAGAACCTTGCAGCCACTAGTTTAGCATTTTGCTAAAGAGATGAAAAGGCTGAGGCAGATCTTATGAATGTGTGTGAACATCCAACGAGGACAGTACAGAAGACAGAGTTGGCGATTCTTCTTGGTGGTGCCCAAGTGGTGACCAGAAGCAAGGGGCACAAACTGAACTACAAGCAATTTCATGTAAATAGGAGAAATACAGATCGCCTCAGTGGGGGTGGTCAAACACTGACTCAGATTGCCCAGAGAGGCTGTGGAGTCTCCATCTCTGGATCTTCAAGACCTGTCCTGGGCAACCTGCTCTAGCAGACCTTGCTCTGAGCATTCGGGTTTGTCTCCACAATCTCCAAAGGGATCTCAGCCTCAGCCATTGTGTGATTCTGTAAGCATTTTACCTTGGCTGTATTTTTGTCCTTCGGCAACACAGATTAGTTGCTAAGCACTACTTCAGCAAATCTGTGATTCTACTAAAAAACCAGTTCCACACCACTAATGAGAGCATGATAATTCTCCCTTGTATTTACCTTCCTACTAATCATGAATGAACATTTCAAAAAGCAATAAAATTCCTGCAGGAACTGTGGTTTAAATGGGATGTGTGGCTTAGTGTATACGTCTGAAATGTAAACATTAAACAAAATATGCCACATAGATTTAAGAAATTGCAACATTAAGGATATGCTTAAAAGAAATCCAAACAATATAACTTTGGTTTTGGTTAATTTTTTTGCAAATGAGGCATCAACATGATTTATGTTTTATTATGTATTGATATCATTACAAAAACACAAGAATGCAACATCCTTCAAAATCCATGAAATCTAATCTGGGACTGCAAAGCCCCAGACTGATTATCATTCTGTCTGACTGCTGTTATTGCTATATCAGAATAGAGGTTTGGGCACCTTGCTTTGATAAATGTTTCGGAGATGAGTATCCAGTATTTGAAAATGATATAGTTGTTTACAAAGATGGCAATTAAATTACTTTCAGATCCCAGCCTTCCCCATCCCAGAGCTCTTCATCCATGCTAAGCACTTTCTCTAAAGCCAGCTTTCTCCCAGTCTTATGTTTTCTATTTAGATTCCTTACTCAGTCATCTTCTCTAATATTCCCAGATTGAGCCGTTCAATGTTTTCTCTGTTCCCACCTCCCTACCACCAGAAGCCTTCATCTACATGAGAAAAGTAAAATGCACAAGGCACTGTTGGGAAGGTGTGCATACCTTCAATATGGAGCTTGGCATCTTTTTGACCTGAATGAACTAATGCTTTTCTACTCAATACCTGCAGTCAGCAAGGGCTGAAAGACCACTCAAAGCCAGCAGTCTGGAGAGGCCGTCCTATTTTTTGGTGGGAAGGGTTGGGAGCTATACAGAAATAAGCTATGCTGTGTCAGTAGGCCTCAAGTCCAAATGCAGCTTCAGAGACTTTGTTGCTGTCTGTATGTCTTTCCTTGTTTGACCCAACTTTTCTCTACTCCTGGTTCAAATTTTCTTGTTGGTAGCAGCACAGTAGTAAGCTTCCTATTCTGAATTTAGTCCACACACCCCCTCAACTCAGCCCACAAAAGATCAGAGCTGCCCAAATCCTTTTGTACCCCTTTCAACCTGTCCCTGGGAATATGAGCTGGTACATGTGTCCATGTGGATAGCACTCATGTATGCAGAGCAAGTGGAATCTTCGGCCAAACTGTAAAACCTTTGCAAAACCTCCTATAGTCATAACTAAACTGCACTTTTCTTAAAGATTCGTAAGTGGAAGAAAAAAAAGTGATGTATTTTTCATTTGCAACAGAAAAAGTGTGCCCTAAAACAAAAGTAATACTTCAGTTCAGCATCAAGTTCCTGCCCTTTAGAGGAAGTGCAGGAGGTTGAAAAAGAAGGAGCACAAGGATTTTTAACAGGGACATGACACCTTTCCATAGTCTTATTCTCAGAAACAGCTACAATAAATTTGATGATAAGTCTCCAAATTCAAAACTGAAGAATATATCTAACATGGAAAATTTCAGTTCATGCTCAATTACAGACACCTGAAGACAGGGTACTGTAGTGACAATTATAACTGATAGTAGGCAGCGCTTAAAATTACAAACTAGTGAACTACCAATAAAAACTGCACATGTGTGAAATAATTGTTACCCCATGAAATTGCACCTGAATGAAAACATATTCCGAGAACACAACGATACTGGATGGAATAAACAACTTTGGTCTGTGCCAAACTCTCCGTACCTAAACCTGTGATAGGAATCATGCCACCTCTTTAGACATCTAAAACATCAGTTGTCCCCTTCAGGGCTTTAAGAACATGGTCCAGACACAAATGAAAACAAAATTATCTTCAGCCCTGAAAGTGTAAGATAGGTTCTTTAGATCACACTGAGCAGAAGTCCATGCCTCATCCACAGCATGGCTGGCTTTAGCCTCAGGAGTAAAAGGTGATTTCTGAGGCATTATGGCGTTCAAATTACTGTAACATTTTGGCAGACTAACACGTGCATTATGGAGATATTAGCAGGATACAGTATTTACCTATCCACTTCTTCAGATGCCCACAGAAAAGTTTTGTAATCTAGGTAGGAACAAGCTGTACAGAGCCATCAGTTATGATTTTTTCAGTCAGAAGACTAGACAGGTTGTGATACTCAGCTATGACAAATTTGAGATCCCAGTACTGTACCGTTTCTTCAAAACTGTGGCTTAAATTACCTACTATTATCTTTTAAAATCCTTTTGAATGGGAAACATTTGGATGGAAATCCTTGAGTAATTGCAGAGCCAGCATGACGACACAACGAGAGAGGGTGCATTAAGCAAATTAAAAGTGGCGGGCTTGGGGGGGGGAGGTTATTGTGGTGCTGTGTTGTTGCTTATTGGTGTTTTTCTTTAATTCCTTCTGTATATGAGTAATTTGCAGCCCCTACATTTTACTCTTGCTTTTCAGAACGCGTTGCGCCCGATTGCCGTGCAGAGGCTGTCGAGGCGGGGCTGCTCCCGGCCGGCGGCGCTGCTCGCCCGGGAACGCGGGGAGGCGGAGGCGGAGGCGGCGCGGGGAAGGGGAAGGGGAAGGGGAAGGGGAAGGGGAAGGGGATGGCTCCCGCTCCTCCTGCCAGCTCCGGAGCAGCGCCTCGCTGCCTCTGCCGCACCGCCAGCTGCGGGGCTGCCCAGCAGCGGCACCGCTCCTGTGCACTCAGGGAGCTGCCATATAGGGGAGCAGCGGCATTTCGTCACTGTCGGTTTAACGCGTATTTGTCACCACCAAAGTGGCAGACCCTTCGCAGCATAAAAGATTTTATTTGTAATCGTAGCTTTTTGTCAGATCCGAGCTTTCATTCTTGGCATTGAAACCCGTCTCTGTTCAGCAGAGCTTTTAGCACCAAGCCGCGGCAGCCTGAAAAGAACAGATTAAACTCAAAATATCCTTTCAATTTCCCTAACAAATGGCACCTGGGCGCTAAGGCATTACATTATTTGGGCAAGGAAGGGACAGTCACTTTAGGACAAGTCCTAAATAGTTTAACAGCCTTAATGGTTAAGAAACAAAATAGTTCAAGAAAGCATGAATAATCTGCCCTCAGCCATGTAAACCCTGAATTTCAATCTCCACTCCAGTCCTGGCATTCTGAATAGTGATAAGTGAGCTGCCAAACAATTTTAAACTTTGATTTTTCTACAGACAAAACCAGCAGTCTTTTACTTGAGGCTGCTAGATATGCCAGCATGTTTAATCCATCCATAAACTGTTTAGGAAGCTCTGAGTGCACACTGCAAAAGAAATAAAAATGTCTGTGTATTCAGGGGTCATCCCAGCTCTTGTTTCAAGTGGGGAGTGTTTTTGACTATTACTGAGAGGCAAGAACTGAAAAACAGGAGAAAAGGCTGGTTTCAGCCCCAAAGAGGATTGAGGGTTGAGAGTGGGAGAAGAATTTGAAGCCAGTAAAAATTCCTGGGAAGTGAAAAGCATCAACCCCCTGAATCTCACTGCTGGTGGGAGTAGTACAAGTAGCTTTCCATCTGCTCAGCTCTAGTATGCAGAGCTAGTCAGAGAGCCCAACAGAGCATTTTCCTGCTTGAAAACACAGTTTGTCAAAATTAAAGCATAGTTCAGGTTCACAATGAAAAATTGTCACTGTTTAGAAAATAACAATGGTGACAGAGGGGAGATTCTGCTAAAGCAAAATGGAACATGTTATGGTTTTGTTTCCAAATAATTTTTTGTTTCTATTAGCATGAGTTTGAGGAAACTGAATTATCTATAAATTATAAGACCAGGATCAAGTTACATCATACACCCCAAAATATTGCTAAAAATGACCATTATATTCCACTGCCATGTTGTCTGGATATGCCACGAAGGGTGCATAAAAGTTACTTTAAAAATGTTTTGGAGACTTAAAAAAAAAAATCCACACATTGATTTTTTTTTAATGTCATTATATCTATGGAACGGAGCTTGAGAACACGAAACCATCCTGACTTCATTAAGTACAGTGATTATTTTATGCCCACAGCCCAAAAAAGAGAGAGAGATTTGTTTAGAAAAGTGCCTGTAGCTGGTGCAATATGCCACTGAATTTGGCAGTTTGACACAAAAAAAGAGTTTTACCATTCTAGGGCTGAATTTTCTCCTTTTTAGGCTCAGTAAAATACAGGTTAGAGGTACTTTGCTCTTTAATGTAGAAGAAAACCTACTTATAGTAGATTATCTGAGGAGACAGAGGCAAATCAAAATATAACAGTAAATTTCAGAAGAAGGGGGTGCTTGGCCAGAAAATGTCTGAGATCATGGAAGATTCATGAGAACTTCATGCACTGGCAGAGTAAAAACAATAAACTGTTCTCGGAAGGTTTGTCTTCATAATATTGCTTCTTCCACAGGTACTCAAGCTTATGAAGACTTTTTAAAGGCTAGAAAATTGTCCCGTTTGCTATACATTTGCAGCCTAATGGAAGGTGCAACAAAATTATTCTGCTATTCCTGTGACTTCCTGGGAAGGAAGACCCTCTAACTGCCTGGGGAACTAAACTGCGTGGTTATATTTCATCTTCTCTCCCTGCCCTCAGCACCCAGCCCATGATAGCAGGGGGCTGAGTAGTTTGCTAGATAAATTACAAAAATCCAAAACACATCGAGCTTAATTTTCAGTCTATATCAATAAGAGTGCCATTTATATCAGTGGAACTCTGTCACTTTATACAGATATACATGCCATCCATATTTAAAATGCAGGCAGATTTGTCTTGATCTTTCCACCAGCTTTTTCTGCCATCTTGCCTAATTATCAAAGTGATGTCTTGCCCCTAGAGAGAAAGTAATTTGATATGTTTTTCTAGTTGCTGCAGTAGCTGAGTCATAATACATGGTTTGTGAAATTACATCCTTTCTTTGGTGATGGCAATAAGATAGAGGGAGCTGCATGAATTAGTATATACGTAGGAGAGTTTCAGAGAAGAGAAAGATTTTGGCAAGGTAAAATCTACTTTTAATCCACAGAAATGTCTACTGCAGAAAAAAAGGGCTAAAAAACCCACTAGCAAACTAATGGTTTTGGCAGAACATTTCTCCTGGAAACATGCTTTGGTGTGAATTGTCTCTAAAAAAACCCCCTTAGATAATATATTAAAGTAGCTTGAAAGTACTTCTTGTACATTTTTACATCCCTAAGCACGTAATTTCAGAGAATCATGTTTTAAAAATCCAGGACTTCTTTAAGAAGAAGATGGCTAATTAGAACAGGCATGTCCAGAAATTACATAAGTGCTGTAGTGTACTGAAAAAAAAATCTTCAAGGGGAATTTTTTTTCCCTTCTTTTTTAGCAATTAATCTTTTAAATAAATGCCTATACTGATTAAGATAGCTATCTTGGCCAAATAATTAATTAAGAAAGCAATCAAACAGACGGCATAAGTGAACAGAGTCCTGTGACTGGAGGGCTTTTTAATGCTGCACATGTTCCTACCAGTCAGCATTTCCTTTGAAAGGCTGGAACACCCTTGTTTGCTCTTCAGTGACAGATTAAGCACAGATGGCAATTCAACAGTCTTGTCTGCACATGTTGGCCCAGAGAACGTGACCTGCATCGGTTTTAAGCAAGAGACTAATGTGTTTGCTCAAGACACCAGCAGGCATTGCTGAGTAATCCTTGGATTCACACGAGAGCCTCTTTTCTTGCCTCCGAGACTTCTCCAATGTGGAAGAGCAGGTGTTCATACGTGCTGGCTCTAGGTTGAAAGATGGCTTTCTGGAACGCGGTTGAAATTTCTATTTTGAGAGGTTTTTGTGGAGAATGTGAAATCGAGCATATTATATTTTAGAGAAAGGTTAGCGGGTGCTATGCCACAAAAATTTTGTTCTTAATATGTAATGGCAGCAGGCCATGATTCAAATGTGCATTTTAAATAAAAATCAAAATATTTGTTGCAAATCTAAGAATATTTACTCTATACATGTACAGCATTATTTGCAGACCAGTATTTTTTGTGAAGTAAACACAAAATCTACACATAGCAAGTTTGTCATCAAATAAGCAAACAAAACCCCTTTAAAGTTTCCTTATTGTGTAAATTTATATGCAACCCTAGTTAAAACGTAGCACATATTTTGTCCTTTGTTCAGAAAACTGGTAAGATATCATTAACATGGAAAATAAGGATTTTTTGGATTTTCTGGGAAGAATTCTAAGGCACTACCCCAGAGATATCAGATAATGCTGAGATCTTAATGGCCAATGTTGGCTTCATTTGTTGTTGTTTTTT
>VZTA01016272.1:0-19096 GCA_013398855.1 Mohoua ochrocephala | reverse complement strand
TTTTTAAACCTTAATGAAATCTTTACCTTGTGTGTAACATTTAAACAATTACTATTAAAAAAAAAAGGGCAGTCACATTTTGAAGAGATGCTCAAACGTCACATTAGTGGAATTTCTATCTGGTTGTGTCACAGGGTACTTTTTTTCAAAATCAGTTTTACATATATATTTGTCCTTTTTCCACTGTGATAATATTGCATCAGAACAGGATATGATCACAAAATGTAAATTTTGGGTGTTATGGCAGAAAGGCTGAGGACTACATCACAGCAATAAGGAGAAACTATTTATAATGTAGGGACAATTGTAAATTTTAGACATTTTTGTTGTCAGATTATATACATTGCTTTCAAGGAAAAGAAATTTTATAGTTTTCACACAATTCAGTTAGCATGACCGGCAATTCAGCAGTTAATTTTAATACTGATATATTTAGTTTTTAAAATACATTCATAAAACTCTTTAAACTCACAAATAGAATTAACTTGAAGTTCAGTCTTAAGACACTTATAATTTAACAGGTTTTTGCAATCCTTCCAGCTCTTTTTGCTATATTTTTTCACTAGTTCTTTACAAGGGAGACAGATATAAATTCTACAGTTTTAAGGAACTAAGAACAGGAGATTTTGGAGTTAGAATATTAAATCATTTCTTGATACAAAACTCTTGAAGCACATCCTTGCACTCTAATGAATGTCTCAGTACACAATACTCCTAAAAACAAGCTAAATAATTTTTTTTTGTCAATTTTCAGCACTAAAACCTTGCAATTTCATGAAAAATCAATATTTTTCCCCAGAGATGGTAGTTGAACCATGTAATATTTTTTCTTCTGAAATCAAACTCTGGAGCCAAATGGCAAGACCCAGTCAATGTGACTAAAGAAATTCCCTGATCAGTTTTTCTACTTTCCTTGGAAGGTATTTTTGGGGAAAAAAAATTATAGGAGTCTGACATTAATTTTTTACGTGTAACTTGCTCTTCAATAAAAAGTGTCAGGAAATTAAAACTTTGAATTTTAAGATCACATCATTGATTAACTTATTTTAAAAGAAATGCAAGTAATAATCACAGAAATTGTCTGCAGTGGCCCTGTCTTAATGAATCAAGCAGTCTTCACCTAATAAATGCTGTTACTTGGAACAGTTGGAACAGATGGTTAGATTATTTTTTTATTTTAATTTTTTTTTCATAAAGGCAAAAATAAAGAATTAGTCAGGTCATATGTAAATCTTTTTCCCTCTTAAGTGTTAGATTTGGTGAATTGAAGCCACTAGGATAGAGAAGAGAGACATGTCCAGGACCTGCTGCCCATAAAGCCTGTTGGTCTGGTCCTCCACTGAGCCTGCCACTATCCATGATGGTGCTAAGTCTCACAGAGGAGCATTACCAAGAGGGTCAGGCCAGGACCTGTGCATGCTGAGGTGAGACCATTTGTCATTGCCAGGTCTTGCACAGGTCTGTTGGATTGCCCTGGCCCTCAGACAGCAGGACATGTAACCATTTCCAACATCCCAACCTGTCCTTGTGCAGGATATGACCCTGATGCAGCAGGATCTGGAACTTACAGTCACAAAGCAAGAAACAGGACTTCAGGGCTGTGCTATAGCCAGCACTTTGGTATGCCAAACTACATTCCTACATGATAAGCCTTTCCTAAGATGAAATTTCTGCTAGTGCAAAGGTCCCCAGAGACGGAGCCTTCACCATTTGGAATTATGAAACCTGAAAAACACAGGAGAACAAAGGAAGACTAGGAAATGTGGGCAAATTGTTCACTGATTTGGGGATCTGGTTACACAGGACTCAGGACATGGAAAAGATAGAGATACCGAATACCTTCTTTGTCTCACTCTTTACCAGCAAGGCTGGCCTTCAGGAATTCCAGGAGGAAAATTTAGATCTGGACCCTTCGTGGAAGAGGATCAGGCCAGGGAATACTTAAGAAACTTGGCATTGATTGTGGTGGCTGAGAGAAGTGTCTGAAGACTGGAGGAAAGCAAATGTCCCCAGCGTCTTCCAGAAGGGCAAGAGATAGGACCTGAGGAACTACAGGCTGGTCAGCCTTGATCTCTGGGAAGGTAATTCCAGAAACTATTTCCAGGCCCATTAAAAATGAGAAGGTCATCAGAAGTGGTCAGCATGGCTTCACAAGAGTGAAGTCATGGATGGATGAGCAGACGGTGAGGTAGATTGAAAACTGGCTGAATGGCTGGCCCCAGAGGCGATGAACAGCGGCATAAAGTCTAGTTGGAGGCCAGCGACTAGTGGAGTACCTCAAGGATCAGTTCGGGAGCCATTCCTGTTCAATATTCTTCATTAATGATCTGGATGATGGGGCAGAGTGCAACTTTTCAAACGCCAAGTTGGGAGGAAAGGCTGATACACCAGAGGGTTGTGCTGCCATCTGGAGGGACCGTGGCAGGCTGGTGAAATGGGCTGCCAAGAGCCTCCTGAAGTTCAGCAAAGGGAACTTTGAAGGCCTGCACCTAGGGAAGAACCAGCCCGGGTACCCAAATGTGCCGTGAGCCACACAGCAGGAAAGTAGCTTGGCAGAAAATGACCTGGGGGTCCTGGTGGACACCATGTGGAATGTGAGCCAGCCATCCTTCCCCTTTATTCAGTGCTGTGAGGCCGTCTCAAAAGTATTGGGTCCTGTTCTGGGCTTCTCAGTAAAAGACAGACATGGACGTCCTGGAGAGAGCTCAACAAAGGCCCACAAGAATGATTAAGGGACTAGAACTTTCAACTGATGCCTTTTTGGGATGACCTAAAAACAGAGGCTAGACAAAATTAAGGGAATAAAAAGCGGTTATATTTATTGAAGGGCTTCAGGTACATTTAGGGCAGATGAAGCCCCCCCAGGGGCTACACCCAGAAATCGACAATGGGTCATGGGTTTTCATACTTTCATAAGTTTGGTCCATTTGCATATTGGGGGTTAATCCTCCAATTACAGCTTCAGGTAATGAAGTCATTTACCCCAAGTTTGCTCCCCCTCAAGTCACTTTTGTTTATGTTTCTCAGGGCCTGAGTCAGTAAGGTGTCCTTGATTCACAGACCTAGAGAGGAATCGTTTTGTCTGACCAAAATGGAGAACAGTAGCTAAAACTGTATATGGAGTTTAGAATTATACACTAAAGAATTGCAGGATTACAAATATATGAAAAATATAAAAGCTAAAATCCTAAGGCATCACGACATATGAGGAAAGGCTGAGAAAGCTGGAACTGTTTGGCCTGGAGAAGGGAAGGCTTTGGAGAGATCTTATCAATGTGTATAAAAAACTGAAGGGCAGGTGCAAAGAGGATGTAAGCTCACTCATTTCTGTGGTACCCAGTGATAGCACCAGAGGCAATGGTCACAAACTGAAACTCAGGAGGTTCCCTGAACATCAGGAAACACTTTTTTACTCTGAGGGTGACAGACCACTGGTGCAAGTTGCCCAGGGAGATAGTGGGGACTTTTACATTGGAGATATTTAAAAGCCATCTAAAGCCTGGGCAAATGGCTTTAGCTGGCCTTCCTAAGAAGGGGTCGTGAACAAGGTGACCTCCAGAGATCCCTTCCAACCTTAACCATTCTGTTACCCTGATTTTGTGGCAGACATTCTCTCTGCTTAACATTCAGACCTTGCTCAAATTCCTGCAGAAGTGCAAATATAGACTTAAAATATGCAGGAGAGAAAAAGAAAATCCAGGTGGGGAATGTTGACAGATATCTGCTAAACACACAAACTGAAAGTGCAGCAAGTTTTAATTACTTTACTTCGGGAAAACAGAAATAGACATTGCTAAGTATACTATCCTTCCTACTAAGTACAACTTTAAAAATAAAGTATTAAAAAACTTTTAAAAAGATAATCAAGGAGGCATATGAGGATGAAAAATTAATCAACGTGAAAAATTTTATAGAGTAAATTCCTGACAATGCTGGATATTTTAAAAGGAAGATTCAGCTCAAAGTTATGCACATATCAGGTCTGTTTCTCATCAGTTTAGGGCTATGGAAAGAAGTGCATTGTAGCAGTGCTATCCCGACTTTGCTTAAGCAACTGAAAATTGTATATTTTCCAAGATCTTGCCTTCAAAACTCTGTTCTCTCTAAAGTTTTGATCCTCATCTGCAGCATTCTTCTACAATATTTAGTCTTGTACCTCTAGATAGGGTGTTAATCTTGCTCATTTTCTTTAAAGATGTATCTGAAATATCTATTGGTGTGCTTGTCTAATTGCATCCAAATACGTCTTCAGCCACAGCATAGGAACACTCAGGAATTTATACATTTTTATAAATACGTTGTTAGAGAAACCTATAAGCTGTATCTCTGCTAAAAACCTGAAGAGTACAAAGATGTATTTCCAAACCCTGAAGCAATCAGTATAGAACTCTAAATTGTTAGAATCTGTGCTGTGGTGATTTGGCCCAAGTCAGCTATCCCTGCTCCAAACAGCTCCTGAGCACTGTTCAGAGGTTAACGTGGTTTGAGTACTGCTCTCATTAGGCAGGTACAAGGCTGTTCTGGTTAGAAAATAAGAGCTGAATAACATAGATGATGGTCCCCAATACATTCAGCTCGTTAGTCTTGATGGTTACTAATGTCTATGGGCTTTTGACAGCTGTAGGTTGAAAGCTTCATATATAGCCTGAAAGCCAGTCAGTACTCAAGCCCTTTGTCAAATATTTTTCTCTTCTCTTGGTCACAGCAAAAACTGAAGTAGTCAAACCTCATGACAGCCAAAAATTACCAAATTCAGGCTCAGAGAGGTCAGCACAAGAATCTCATGCAATCTTTTATTTACGCCTCCTTAAAAGAACCAGTGACTTTTTGCACGACTGTCTCAGTCGCCATCCAGCTTCAAGATAAATAACCTATGTAAAACAACATAGCTAAAATATAGCTTAAATATTAAGCACCTAAATTTTATGCTCACATTCTTATCTAAGCTCTCAGTATAATGTAGATTTCCCCAGTGTAATGACAGTCTACACACCTCGCTTAATGGAGGTCTGAAATTCTACTTAGAGATCTCTGCATTAGGTACCAGAATCTACAAACTGAATCTGATTTCCTCCTCTATCACTACAAATACAAACTAAATTCTAAAACTCATTTAGGGTTGTTTTGTTGTTTGTTTTTTCCTTTTGATACAATAGAGATATAATCGTTTTTGTTTATTGGCTAAAATAGCTAAATGGCAGCTGAGCAACCACTAAAAAGTATATCTATGAATGAAAGCTCAAACTACAAGAAGCTAAAAAGAAAGGTCTTTACTTCAGTATGGCAATCAGTAATGCCTTTGTCATCTTCCCATTTCAAATTCTAGTTACTTTGATGTTTTATTTTGGCTTTGGTTTCTGATCAAAGATACTCTGTCAACATTTTGGAGCATCTCAATTGGTCTTGCTGATAGAGATCAAGTCTGACATAAACCAATTGGTTTTGGTCTCATCATTGAAATACTTTCCTCCTTTTTCTTGTTACTCCAAAGTATTGATCTGTGACATAGATAGGGCTTTAAACACATGCCTTAGAAACAGTGAATATTAGTAACTCATTAGTTCCACTATGTCTTCAGAGAGATCTGAAGTGTCTTAACAGATAATTCATGTGATATTGTGCCACAGATTTTTCTTGCTGCATCTCCCTACATTAAAGAATTCAAAGATTTATTAACTACCTCTGGAAGTTAACCAAATACAGCTTGAAAAACAATAGCAAGGGCAGTGAACTGAACTAAATGTATGTAATTATAGGAAAATAACTATTTTTTCTTTGACAAGATGCTTTCAAATTCTTGCACAATACCAAAAAAAGCATGTGTATTCCAAGAAAGGAAAATGAGCAATGAAATGGCTGTAAAAGCATCCATCTCAATAGCTCTTCTTCTGTAATAACAGTCATAGGGTTTTTTTAAAGAGAAATCCTATAGAGCTGCCATAAAAAAAAAAAAATGCTATAGAAGGGTTATATCACATATACAGGTCTGATAGTCCTGACATTGAAGAATTAATATTAACACAGGAAAAGGCAGAAAGCTGTTTTTATTACCAAAACAAAATAATTGAAAAGGTTTAATTTGATAAATATTATGTATGCTATAAAACCTAGGAGTACAATTGACTATTTTAATGTCATTCTTTTTTCTTTAGAATCAAATGGATTCAGCTTTGATATGAAGGGTTTTCTAAAAACAAGTTCATTTTCCAGGAATGCCAATGAAATGGTTTTAAAGCTGTCAGGAGACAGATGAAGAGAAGACAGGCATCAACAGTACTTCACTGTAATTAAATGTAATGTAATTAAATCTATGATTGTAAATAGTAGAAGCATTTACATGAATTTCTGATGTTTCTCCTTAGAGTTCACAGCAATTGATTGAGCTTTTAAGCCTGTCAAGAATACCTCTCAAAAGAGAGGTATTTATCTAAGGTGGCCCAGCAGTCATAGCACGTGTTCTTGGTCAAAAGCATTGAAAATTTCCATGTACCATTTTCAAAATTGCATCACCGGTGTAATCTCTTCCAGCCCTCAGTCACAGAGCTGCCTCCTTCACTGTCTCTTTGCACACAAGTTGGAATTCACTGCTCTAACACGTCTGCCACATACTCCTATTGTAGTTAGAAGATTAGACTTTTCAGAAAACTGCTAAAAATGAAATTATTTAAAATATTGCACTGTTGGGGTGAAGTAAGATTGTAACAACTGCAGCCCCAAACCTACAGATACAGAATCTAAACTCTGATTTATTTCATTACAGGTTTCTCCAGAAGATCTGCGAAAAGTGGAAAACAGCACCGTCCTTAGTCCATGCAAAAGAGGAACACACTTACATGACTGTTCTGTGCCATTAATGATTAAAAAGAAAGAAAAATGGAAGAGTTGATCCTTTTTCACCAGTGCAAAATGTGTCTGTCAGCAATTTAAGACACATCCTATGAGCGACAGGGCATCTCTGCCCCGTCTCCGTCCAGTCCAACAGAGTATGTTTCTGTTATATCCTATGTTGCTTGACTGAGAGCAATCATGTCTTACCGCATTCTCTGACTACATTTAAGAATGGGGTTTAAATGTCACAAATGTCAAGCAGTTTTCCTTAGAGGATAATGGATTTGGTCCTTGCTATTTTGAGGAATGCTCGTTGTCATCTTGACATGTATCATGATTAGAGAAAGGAAATTAAGTTAAAGCAGACCTGATAGTTTGCTTAATACATAGACTTATACTTCCCATAAACCAAACAAGAGGAGACGCTTTCAGCTTAGATATAGAGGGAGAAAGTGAATAGCCTAAGAACTGAAAACCATCTCCTTATGATCCCCTGTATTTTTAAACGGGTCTGTACTTCCGGTGAACAGGCAGCAATTCTCCAGCAGCACTGAGAGACCTCTTTGACAGACTCAAATTCCAACTCAGACTCCAAATTTAGGGGCACAACCCTGACTTTCTAACCCACACCTTTTTTCCCACTGCACAAAAGGCTTTGAGAATAGTTGATATTTCTAGTTGGTGAAAATGGTTTTTAAAATGTTGTGTAGCCAAACTAAAATGATTTCTCTTATCCAAAGTGTTTGACACTTTAAAACTTTTTTCACCCTTTCACTCACATTTTCAATTGTAAATGAAAAACCTTCAGAACTGACTCATTCCAAAGATAACAACAACAACAAAAAGGCTATGACATTTCCAAATTTTTCCGTAGTCCAATTCTTTTTTTAGCTGATCCTGAAATAGAGTGATGTTCACCATCTGAGAGGGCGACATTCTGCCTGACATAGACCTTATAGTTTTCACCCCGTCTGATGGAGAGGATATACCTATCTCCTTTTCCAAACTATTCCCCAAATTGAATGGAAATGTGTAAAGAATTAAACTTTAGTGTCTGACAAATTTACTTTTGAATTAAAAAATGTGTTTTGCAGAAATATGACATACATGTGAGTTCTTAGCCTTTTAATTTTTTCTGGTAATAAAAAAAAATAACACCGGGACCATTCAGTACACTTAGATGCCACATGGTTGTTCAAAAGTACTCTAACTTGTCTGACTTTCTAGGCTTTTTTGCTGATAACTATGAAGAACAGCAGCACCTCTCCTGTCCAGATTCTGGTCTACTCTCTAGGAGATACTGGTCCTCAGACACTATAAAATTCAGCTGTAAAGGAGATTTTGTAGATCTGGGAGTTAATTCCATATTTCCAGTAATTCATGTATGTTTAAAACTTCTCTAAATCTTTTCATTTCTGCATGACTTTCTTGCAGCATGCTAAATGAGAGTAGCATGGTAGCTATGGCTTCTAGCTAACAAGATGATTATTTTTATCATCTGCAGTAATTAATTGGAATGGGTCAGGTACCTGAAGGCAATCAAAAAATAAATCAAAAGAACTGAGTTAATCAGGTTAGAATTTAAAATGTCTGCAAGAAGATTTTTTCCAGTATAGAAGCTAGCTTTGAAGAAAGTGTCATAAAGTGGCATAGGCGAAGTAAATACAACTTTTCAGAGAATTAAAAAGTAGTTTTCAATCTAAAACCTGAAAAACAAAAGGAAAATCTTGTAGCAAGAATATGTAAGATTTTTATTCATAAAGTTACATTTCCAGTTCAATTCCTTCCTCATTGAAAAGTGTTTTTCCTGATCAGTATATGCATCTGAAATAAATGAGATCAATGGGACACTTGCCAAGGCTTGGATTTCACTCTAAATGCTTTGCATGTAAGATGACCTTTTCAAAATAGCAGTCTTGACTACTAGGTCTGATGATCCTTAGACTTACATTTAAATTTCTGCTTGCATACTAACAGAAAGAAAGGTAGATTCATAGGAAGAAAATCTGTGTAATTAGACCTTCAGTTTCTGTATTCCCACTTCGTTTGAGAAACTACAAGAGGCTGACTCACTATTGTTATGAAGTGGGAAATTATTTACCTTTTCAAAGACTATTTTTCAGTACAGGAGCAGCTCTATATGTTATTTTGCAGTAATTTATTTATTAGAGGTCGCTCTTCATAGCTGCTCAAAGCAGAACTGGACAATAGCTTCATAAACACATTTTTGGGTCTGTTTTCTCTTCTCTCCTCCTGATTCGAAGGACTCAAAAGTGCTCTATTTCTGTTCCAGCTTGGAGAGCCGCATGTACTTTCATTACCCCTCCTCCATTAGAGGAGTTCTTTGTGCATCTTCCTTTCCCACAGTCCTAATTTCCTTTCAACCAACATAGAAATGTTTCAGGTCATCAGTATTTTAAACTGTTCTGGAAATCATGGAGGTGGAGAGGAAAAGGAGTCCTGCTGTGCTGAAAGACAGTAACTCCATAGCAGGAGAGCTTGTTATGACGCTAATATCCACACAAGCCACTTGTGACAGAGCAGGCATCCTGCCTGCCGTAATCTCTGCTAATTCATTGTAACTCTGGAATTTATAGTACCAATATACATGACAAGCAGTTATATAGCTCTGAGATTCCTCGCTACAAGGAGACCACTTCTTTTCTAAAAATCTGTAATGTCCTCTACTGCACTTCCTGCTACTGACTTTATTGTGAAAACCCTGTGTTAAATCTGAAGAAGCTGTGCTTTCCTAGATTTGTTTTCCACTTTCCATGACTGACAGTCTCTGTTTCCAAAGTTTTCCTTAATGTATACCACAGAAATCTCTTCTGAGGAACCAGCGGTTGCTTTTTTTACCTGGGATTGAATTTTTGAACAGCTATTTCTAATAATCTTCTTGCTCACAGCAGAGGATAATTAAACCCTTCATTTATGCTTTCTGGGTGGCTGCATAACTCAGGGATGTTTATATTCTATCACAAGTTCCATGTGTGCCTCGTGAGTCTCTGCGGTTTCCTAATTTCCAGTTAATAGACATTCCCACAGATGTCTTGTTCATTCCTTAAGACATTGTGTTGTTCAAAAATCACCGTGCTTCAGTCAGAAAAGCTAACATTTGGTGTACAGGACTGTCTTTTTGAATATAGGTGATTGGATACACTGAGGTTGAAAGGATAAAGAAAAGCCATGCTAAGGGACAAGACACATGGAATTTTGGGCTCATACACCAATGCTGGTATGCCACATAGTCTCACCTAGTCAGTGATGTTCTGTTGCTTGTGTACTGAGGTGAGATGTGGTTTAGGGTCATTACTGCGAACCAACTGGGGGACATTGTTTGGAGTGGTGATCTAAGGGATGGACCATTTGTGGCCATGCTGTCATCCTGCACTGTCTGCATGTGGACTTTACTAAGAGACTGAAAATAGAACTCCACTAATTCATAACTTTGGTTAATTCAGAAAGAAGGACTGACATAAATTAGTCTTTTGAATTTTTTTTCCCATTGGAGAAAGAGCTCAGATTGTCTTTTCTATAGTCACATGAGTGAAATAGTTTCTAATTGATCCTCTGAGGCACTGACAGCCCTTTCATCCAGTCAAGGAAATGGAAAGAAGAGTTCTATAGATTTTCTATAGAAAGACAAGATTCAGCTTTCAAATGCATCACAGAACAGTATCAAAAGATGTTTGCAGACAGGCAGGGAGAGCACAAAGTTTGTACCAGCTGCAATTAAAAGTTCACAGAAGGTTTGCTGGAGCTAATACCCGAATACTGAGCAGACGTGAATCAGAGCTGCGAGGTGCTTGACATTTTGATAGCATGTTTCACAGACCTTTAATGAATATATAAAGCTACAGAGCAAATGGTGGACTAAGGAATACACAAAGCAACAGTCCAAATAGCAGAATTTCATTGAAGAATCGAGCTACACAGCTAATAGGAGACAGCCATTGTATATGCCCTTCAAAAATAATGAAAGAAATAAGCAAGTATACAAAGGCATGTTGCCTGGATTTAAAAATAGTGATTTTCTGTAAGAGCTCTGTCCTGGTTCCAGCAAAGACAGGGTTAATTTTTTGCAGTGGTCAGGAGGGGACATGGCTACTAGAGCACAGAGGTTACTCCATACCACCTCATGTCATTGCTGAGGGCCGGGTGAAGGAACTCTGTTCCGGGGAGAAGGGGTTCCTTTGGGTTGAGCAAGCGCAGCAGACGGAGCGGTGGGGTAACACTTGTCCCGAGCTGGAGGAAGCAGTCGGGGTGAGTGGCTGCAGTTGGGCTGAGCTCCTCACTTTCTGTTTTCTAGACTTTTGTTATTAATATTGTTGCTGTCACTGTCCATTTTCATATTTCATTGTTGTTTCCAGTAAATTGTTCTTATCTCAATCTGTGATCTTTGCATTTTGTGCCTCCAGTTCTTTCCAATTTGCTGCAGTGGGGATGGGGAGGGGAAAAGAGGGACAGAGAGTGAATAGCATATGGTTTGGGGTTTCAGTGGGAACAGTGCATGTGGGGAGTACCATTCCTAAACCATGACAAAATCACACTAATAATGACATATTTAAATATAGTACTTTCCTATGGAGAGGCATGAAATACCTAATTTTGAAAAGCCCAGGAGAAAAAAGAGGTTTTTCACATGCAACCAGTAACCTGTTGCTTTGGGAACACATTCACATTTCCCTACCAGATTATCTTTTGGGAATATAGGCAAAAGTGTACCGCTCCACATTCATGGCTGGTGAAGGAAGTCAGAGAAGAAATGGAAAGGAAGAGTAAAGGAGAAGATTGCAGTCAGTTGTCATTATCAACTGTTAACACAGCTTATAGGTAGTATAATGGTCTAAACAGATCAGTAATGACAGATTTCCCACAACTGTTGGAAGCAGCAGATTGGATAACACTGTCTGTCCATGGCTCAGAGCTAAAGCGAAGGCCACGTAGGCACTAACAGCTCACGAGCCGTGCCATCACCAGCAGTTTCCAGAGCTTCAACTGAGGTTGAAGGCAAGATGGGCTAGCAAAGGGAAGGTTCCTGCAGGTGCTGAATTGTAAGATGTTAAGATCTTTCTCTCTGCCAAACATTTGTTCATGTCTTTAAAAAAAAGTTAGGAAAAAAAAGGAATGAACGTAGCTGTAAGGCTTTCTTTCAAATGCACCCTTCACCACCCACTTCCTGCCACCGCCTCCCTACAATCATCACAAATTTTACAGAATCACAGTGGAACTTTGATATCCCAAAGGATACAAAGCTACTGAATGCTAAAGCCGTGTGACTGTCCTTTGCTGGCTCTTTAGATACTGAGGACAGTGAGAGAATTAGAGTTGACCTTGCACTGATGTTATTTTATTAGTGACACCCTCCTGTGACAGTGTTTATTCCAGGAAGAGACTGGAGAGGTGGGAGCGTCATTCATCTAGAAGTAACATCTACGTTCAGGATGAAATTTTACCTCTTGACCAAGACATGCTGGTGTTCTTTATAGAGAAATCTCATATACTGGGCCCAAATCAACTCCTTGAAAAGGGCCAGTGTGAGTTCTAGGCTTGCATGAAAAATGTCTGCCATCCCAGCCTGCACACTGGAATAAATGAAACTTGTGGTAATGTGCTCTGGTACATGTCATACTGTGTAGCCAGTAAGGCCCTGAAGGTAGATTATTTTTTCCTTTGTTGTGCTCTGAAAGGTTTCCATGTTAACGGAACAATCAGCCTTCTTTTTAATCATAAATTGGCATTTCTAAGCTGTTCAGTGTGGGTGAGCACTGTCACTGCTGTAGTTTTTTGCCGCAGGAGACTGTGGAATGAATAAATAAATGCTTATTTCTAACATTCCCCTACTCCTTGAATGTAACATCTGTCACAGAATGAATCAGGAGAGTCAAGAACCGTTGCCTTCCTTTGACACATCTATAGCTCACATAGTCTCAGTCATCAGCTGAATTCATTAGATATTCTTGTAGAGACTTTTTGATCACAGAATTTCATTCCTGTAGCAGAAGCTTGCTTTAATAATATTAACAATAATGGCAAAAGTATGACCAACATCAACTCCACAAGCAAAAAGAACTGAGAAATAAAAATACTGACTGATGATCCATCGTGAATGTTTTAAGTGTGAAGAGTTAAAGAGACATCTAACTAGTATTAACAGGCATAATCCATCAGTGGTTTAGAAATGGAACAAAGATTTCACCATCATCATCAAAATATAATTCAGTGTGTGTGTTTTCAGTGTTCGGGTTTGCTATAAAATCAAGTCAATAATTCTGAGAGATCAGTGTTACGAGTTAGTGCAAATCTTCTTTGGACCGCATGAGAAGAAAAGTAGATTTGATATCCTATTAAACTGTACAGATATGGAAGTATCAGGTAAAAGCACTGACTGGTAATATATTAGAAGGGATGCACAGAGGATAAGGACACAAGGAGTAACAAGGAGTAGGATTGGTGTGCTTTGAATGAGCAGGGATGGTGTTAGTTGGAGAGACAAGAGATCTGGCTGTGAGGACCCAGTGGGGTGGGGACTGTAGGTCTTGAGATGTTGAAAGTCTGTCAGAAAAGAGAAAAGCCGTATTCACTCACTGAATAAAGCATTTTTATCAAAAGCCTAAGCGTGGAGGGGTGGGTGGAAAGAGTGCAGAACAGCAGCTCTTGGCTCAGTGCAGGAAGGGGAAGGAGATTTTCACAGTGGTGGTATCCTTCATGCAGGCCCTGATCAGGCATCTGTGGTCCCTGTCTCTCTTGCCCTCACCGTTTCACTGCCCCGAGCCAAGGCAACTACTCACAAAGCCACTTTCTGTCTGCCCTGCCTCCTTCCCTTCCCCTTGACTCCTGTCATCTCCTAGCAAAGCAGAAAACAAGCAATCTGGTGTAACTGAAACCTAAAAGGATACCGTGTCAGGGAAGACGAGGTAATTTGAGCAGCAGTGGGCCATGGATTGTATGTCACTAGGGACTGAGTGGGTGAAGCAGTAAAGCATTAGAGGATTCAGGAAGGTATGAAGACACGCAGATCCTTTGGGAGAAGGAAGTGAACTAGATGATACCAAGATATATTAATAACATTACCACTGGATTTTCTACAGTTCAAAAATACTTTCCTTGTTGTCACACCCCCATTCCCTTGTGTGCATCCCTGGATGCTCAGCTTGTTCACAGCCTTCACCAGGGAAGGAGGAGGCAATGTCTGACACACAAGTGGTGCTCTGGATGCCTCATCCACTAGCAAAGGGTGCAGAGGGCTGTGCATATATACACCAAAGATGCTGGTTCTCATGGTCTGGATAGAAAGGTGGATCTGAGTGGAAAGGTTATCTGAGCACAAGGTTGCACAATACATGGCAAAGAGCCATGTTTTGGATAATTGGGGAATGCTGGTATCATGTCTGTCACACCATGCTTCCTGCCTTGCTGTCTGAGGTCAGAGCTTCAGACTTGACATAACCTGTGTTTGTACAAATGGGATTAGTTTTCGTCTACCTGTGGGGTCCAGGTTAAACCATTTGGGGACAGTATGTCCAAAGGGGACATTTAGCAAAAGAATTTCTCACCAGAAGTGTAAGTAAGAGGGGAGGGATACTGTTAATGAAACATCCTGACTTCTTTCCTGCAAATTTAGGATTTAGTCAGTGTTCATAGGACAGGAGGCATTTCCTTTCTTCTTAAACTGCTGCATGGCTTGCTCTCTTTATTCTCCATGCTAAGAAAAATAATGTTTTATAGCAGTTTCTGTCACTCTTCTCTCCTAGGTTAATGAAGAAAACTCCCAGCTCCATCCCTTCCTTTTGCTAGCAATGGTTAGCTTTTCCCTCTGGAAGTCACTAAAATTCAGTGTTTCTTCCAGTAGAAGATACTTTGTCTTAGAAGGGACAAGATACTCAATGGACTTTGACCCAGTGTCTCAAATGTTCTAGTCCCAAAAGACGGGTTTCATAATTTGACTGAAACATATTTCCAGTGAGTTCCACAGGACATTCTAAACAGTCTGTGGTATTTTTGGCTAGTTGATTGTTTTGGAGTTGTTTCACAGAATGCACTGCGGCACATGTCCTTGTCATGGCAGAAGATATAGTCAGAACCACTCATCGAGTAGTTATTTCTGGGCTTTCTAAAATAAAATCAACCTTCTTTATCAAAGTTATTTTAACTTTTTTCTTCTCATAAACAAGAGTCCTGGTTACATCTAGGGTAATTTCTTCTCAGTAGCTGTTACAGGGCTGTGTTTTGGATTCAGAATGAGAATGGTATTGATAACACACTGATGTTTTGTTTTCCTGCTGAGTCATGTTTATCCTAAGTCAAGGACTTTTTTCCTTTTCTCATGCTCTGCTAATGAGGAGGTACACAAAAGAAACTGGGAGGGAACACAGCTGGGCAAAGGAATATTCTGCACCACAGAACATCATAAACTGGGAGGAATTAGCTGGAAGCATGAGCGATCTGGGTTCGGGAACGGGGGCCTAGCATTGGTCAGCCATTGCATTGTGTATCACTTGTTTGTTTCCTTTTGATTATAATTACTGGTTTTTAGCATTGTTATTGTATTTTGCTTTATTTTCAATTATTAAACTTTTTAATCTCAACATACAAGTTTTACTTTGATCCTTCTCCCCACTCCCCTGGGCTGGGGGGGGATGAGAGGGGAAAGTTGAGTGAGTGTCTGCATGGTGCTTAATTTCCATCTGTGCTTAAACCACAACAACAAGACAATAAGAAACCTCTACAAGTTACTTTTTTAAATTTGGCTTTGTCTTCTAAAATAATTGCTCCTCATGAAATATGTGCTTATTTCATTTTCAGTGTCAGTCAAAATTTATAATAGCAAAAAAAAATCCTCCTTATCTCCTCTGCCCTTTTTTCATCATATTTAGGCTCTCTGCATATACTTTTAATTTGCCTTCTTCAGTTATCTCAGAATCTACTCTTTCTTTTTATACTTGCCATTACAATTCCATTCTACTCTTCTATACTCTTTTTCATCTCTTTTTTCCTTCATTCTGTATGGACTTCAAATACTTCATTCTCAGCTTGTAAGTGAATTCATGGTGCTATCCTTATCTAAATCTCTGCTTCCAGTTAACACAACCTATTTTTGTAGTTATTTTTTGCAACTTCGTGCCTTCATCCATTGTTAAGCACTTTCCTCCATTCTTCTCTTGGTATCTGAAACATCTTTTTGCTTCTTAAGTGATGATCTCTTCTGTCTGTGTCTAGTGCAAACTGTGAGATTCCTCAGCATGCATAAACTTATACTTTATTTTGAATTTTCAGTAATGTAGATGAAGCATTTTTTTAACCTGTGCATGTATGCATTACAGTATCACCTTGACACAGTCACATGTAGCCTGATTTTCTCAGATATCGAACAAATTGCACTTGTAATTTTTCCTCCATGCTTGTTACTTGCAAAAAATGTAGCCATTTCACTCAATTGCAAATTAGAAGTTAACTTTAATCTCTTTTCATAGTGGAAAAAAAATATAAGGATACAATTTTCTGGTGCCTCTAGGCCATTTGAAAGTAAAATTTTTTGATTTTAACAAATATTTGAAACTTTTAACATATATATATATAAATATTTTATGGTACATTGGTTGCAAAAGTTTGCACCAGCTGAGAGTGTGTTTTAGGATGTTTCACAGTATTCTATTGGGCTCTCATTTAGTAAACATTCTTCCTGTATAACCTCACCTTTGGGGAATTGTAACATATTTCATACCTGTTCTGATATACTTGAGAAACCCGAAGATAACATAACTCTGAGATTTTTACCCTTGAACTACAATGTCTAAGGTTGCTTTAAAAATGAAAAATTAATTCCTTGTCCTACTAGAGGATTAGAATAGGCTTATGGAATTGACATCTGCTTGACAGAGAAGATACCAATGCATCTGCTGTAAAACACATTCTTTTCTGAAGATGATGCATTGAAAATATGTTAACCTAGCTTAAAACATGTAAAAATAAGACACTAAGTACAAACGACTGTTTGAGTGCTTAAGTTGTATTTTGAAGCTGAGGTACTAAACAATAGGTCCAGTATTCCCAGAGGTCCTTAAGAAATGCTTTAGAGAATATATATCTTTACCCTGATAATGAACCATGGTTTATGTTAATTATTTAGGAAGTTAACATTCTACTTTGATTTAATCTCACACAAGTGTACCAGTGAGATTTAAGAATTTGTTGGTGTGTTTAAAAGTAATTGCATTTGCTGGATGCTGGATCATAGTATTATGGAATCACAGTACAGTTTGGGTTGGAAGAGATCTTTTAAGGTCATTAGCCCCATCCCCCTGCAATGAGCTAGGACATCTTCAACTAGGCCGGGTGGCTCAGAATGTTTCCAGGGATGGGACATCTACCACCTCTCTGGTCAACTTGTTCCAGTGTTTCATGACCCTCATTGTTAAACTTTCTTCCTTATATTTAATTTGAATCGACCCTCTTTTAGTTCAAAACCCTTGCCCCTTTTCCTATCACTAAAAAGATGTCCCCATCTTTCTTACAAGCCCTCTTAAGCATTGAAAAACTGCAGAAAGTCTCCCCCAGAGCCTTCTCTTCTCCAGGCTGTGCAACCCCAACTGTCTCAGCCTTTCTTCATAGGAGAGGTGTTTCCATCCCTCCGATGATTTTTGTGGCTCTCCTCTGGCCCTGCTCCAACAGGTCCATGTCTTTCCTATGCTCAGGACCCCAGAGCTGGGTGCAGCACTCCAGGTGTGGTCTCACAAGAGCAGAGCAGAGAAGACTGATGAAGTAGAGTGGAAGATTGATTGCTTTTTATTTTGATATTCTTTCATTTGTGCTTTTAGAATGGAGCTCGTTAGCTGTCATATATCAACTATCATGGATATTTTTTGTTGTTTTCAATAGTGTTCTGACTGGAGAGTCTGTATATTTTTGTTTCAGTTTTAAAACTTGCATATAGCTGTTCTTGTCAGCTACTTTTGAGTTTTTGTCTTGACTAAATTATATGTGAGTTAAGTTAAATGCCACAAAAGCAATTGTTTTCAAGATTGAGTATGGATGGATCTGGATAATAGTTGTATGTCTTAATAAATTTATTTTGCTGTTTTGTGGAGATAAATTAACCCAAGGAAAAAATAATGTATCCTTAAAATATATGCTATACTTCATGTATGCAGCGTATAAATGCTTGATATGCAATTCCCATGTGTTGCTATATATTTGCTCATATCAACCTAGCTAATAGAATGAGTGCTAGCCCACACTTGAACTAGGCAACAGATTTGAAATTGATGCCTGCATTCACAAGCTAATAGATGGAAACTAATTAAAGAAGTAGTATGTACACAACAAAAAAGGTATTACATACATAACAAACACACAGAATCTTCAAAATCTCAACATGGCAAACAGACCATTTTGAAGAACATTCTCCCTACTTATAAGCAATTTTAAAAATTGTGGTATTTTCTCCCACAATTTTAAAAATTTCATTTTATAGTGAGTTTATAGAGCTTAATAAGAAGAGAAATAGTAAATCTTGTTACACGGAGAATTCTCACTAATGTGTGATGTAGGTGGTGATGCATTTTGCAAAATCCTTTGTGTATTTTTGACTTCCCGCCTTATCAGATCTTTCCTGAAAACTGATTTACATGGTGATTTTATGATCCTAAGATACATCTGCTAAGAGTAATGTGATTCATTTTTTTGTTTTTGCACTGTGTTGATATGAAAATGTAAAGCCAAATTTGAAGAAAAGAGTTTTTAAGACACTAAACCATGACAGTCTCCTATTTTTCCTTTTACAGAAGAAAAATATTGTTATCTGGTTTGATACACAGAGAAGATTCAAATATGTTTACTTAACCACATGGAATAAATTTCATGAAACTTGCAGTATTGCTTTTTCTTAGTGTGGTAATTCTATTGTCAGTCTTAAGGTTTAACTTATCTATCATTAAAGCACATTTCTGGCATTTTGAAATAAATAGTTGAGCAGGGAGTATCAAAGATGAAGGAAGAGAAAATATCTAATAGTGCTTTGCATGAAATTATTTACATACACTCTTTTTCATCTCATCTAACTTTGCGCATCTAATTGCTCTGCTTAAGATACTGGCATATCCACTATAAAGTAAATGGAGGGGGAATATCAGCTCATATGAAATTGAGTGTGTATCTTCTTTGAGTAGATGAGGACTTATGGACTATTAAGTTTTAGGTTTGGGTGCCTCATTTGGGTACCTGAAGTTACAGATGGTGTCAAGATGATGCTTCTTTCTCTTCTTTT
>VZTA01016270.1:47063-74935 GCA_013398855.1 Mohoua ochrocephala | reverse complement strand
TTTGAGCCTAGAAAGGTGCCTGGGATAGTCCTAAGGGGTGTGGGACAAGGCAAACCTTTAATTACCTTATCACAACAAGCTACAGTCCTGCAGACTAGAGCAAACTATCCCTCAACCACACCTGGTTTTGTCTCAGAGGAAGTGTTGAGTGCAGAGAGAACAGTGAGTAGTGGGTGAGTGGCTCTAAACCATCAATCTGAGAGCACATTCAATTATTATACATGCTAGATCCTAGTGTCTTAGAAAAAGAATGGTACCATAGTGGCTATTCAGATCCTAAGATGCTTCCTATCTGGATCTTGGAGAGCAGAAATAACTCCTATTATTATGAGTAAAGTTTGGTGTATAATATTTTTTATCATAAGCCTATTATAACTTCTCCAAACACTAATAATTTTGGCAAAGGTTTTTTCATATTTTAAGTAGTTATTTTATTTTAATGCTTCAGTAAAAATGTCTCTGTCATTTAAAATGTAAATTACTTTAGGTGAAGAAAAACATTTTTCTTTTAAAAGTAGTATCAGAATTTGCTTCTTTGAAGTGTTCTAGTGCCTTTGGGCTTAGGAGCAGGAGAACTACTTTGTCAGGGAGCTTTTCTTCTATGCTTTTGAAAATACAGTTAGTTTGGAAAAAATTATTAGACTCTGAAAAGCCACTGGTTCACACACAGTGAAGCATGCCATCAAGAAGCCTGTTGCTGAATTTTCTGAGTGCTCAGGCGCAGAGAAAGTTCACAGGTCTCACAGACCTTGGTCCGTGGATGAAGTACAACAGCTGAAACCATGACTTTGGTACTGGTGCAGCAGGACTTGGCAGGGAGATAGGGGTTTCATATCTTTTCAGTGACTGGCTAATAATTCTGGATTCATCACCTTCAGATGGGGATGGTTGAGCAGAGTAGTGTCTTCACAGATACTTGGTCTGTCCTTTCCTCCCCCTCCCATTCTCTGGTAGTTCTTCCACACAAAGAATAATTTACTTTCATCAGCTATGCTTTGCATCAGAAGCTCTTGCTTCAGATTACCAGTTTAAAAGACATGAAATAAAATCTATTCATCCCCAAAGCCATCCTGAAATACGGAATTATTTGTTTATTTAGAGGTAGATTTTCTTTTAAAGCATCCTTTTTCTTTATCTTTTATTTTAAAAGATATTTTACCCACACAACTGAGATTAAATACACCCTTTTATTTCAGCCTTTGTAATTGTGTCATGCTGATAATATATTAATTGTTCTCATTATATTTTTATATCTCCTTTGTTCATTGCACAGCCTGGATGCTGAATGAAAAACAAAGCAGTATATGATTTGTTATTGAGATGAACACTAACTAGCCTTTCTGGATTTGTCACCATTGCCTATATAGTTTTATTTAAGAACTTATATAAATGCAAAGATGCTGAACTGAAGCTGCAAACAGAGCTGGATTCTGTCATTTCCCATTTTCTATGTTTGCCTTTGTGGTTTTGGTGTGCCATTAATTAATTACTTTTAAAAGAAAATTAAATATATGAAGCTGCACAGTGCCACACACGCATAAATGCATTTCATTGTCAAAATAGCTGAATCTCCCAGGAAGAGTTTTACTATTGCAATTTTCATACTTCAACAACAATAATGTAAGTAGCAGACTCTGAACCCAAATGTTACTTCATTTCCAGTGTTTAGATGAGTTTATAGCTAATAACTTCGTTATCATTGACACTTCCTTGTTTTTCAATGAGACCTGTGATGCCTTACTGCCAATGTGAGAAAGTAGACTTCTGAATAGGGATCTCTCAGTGGAAATCCAGTTGTTGATGTGGCCTTCTCATGCGTTCTCAAACACACCATACTTTTAAAATATGATGATCTTTCTGTATTTGGAAGTGAAGACAATATTTTACATGATTAATAATACCTACTATAAGCTGCTAAACAGCATATTCTCATAATGTGACAAGTAAGTGTACTGTTAGCTTACATGAGCAGTGTAATCTCATTGTGGGAGATAAATGATGAGATGAACTGGTCCATGAATTGGAAATGTGGGTTACAGTTCCTTAGGTATAGACTGTATTGTTAATGAAGCAATTTGTTCTGTGTCCACTTGCATTTCATTTGCTGCCATCAACAATTAAGAGATGCTGTAGTAAGGTCATTCCAGATTAAGACCTTGTCTTTGTGGAGATCTCATTAAAATAGAGAGAAATTCTAATTTCTAGCCAAGATAATGTTAATTCAATGGGAGAATAAATATTGTGGAAGCAATTTGTGCAAGAGAAATGAATGTCAGAGGCATTGCTCTCTTTTTACTAGAAGAAGTAATTCTTGCACAGAAAGACATTGTATTGGAAATACTAGCAGGGGCTGTTACTGTAGGAATTGGCTGGGTACCTTGGCCTGGTTAAGGAAGCGTGTCTTGTTGTCTGAGCTTTGCACAGATGTGCAGACCCTTAAATAAATTGAACAGAAAATAAGATTTCTCCCTTTGCTGGCTGCCAGTATTACAGCTAAACTACAAAGAAAGTAATTTCTCCAACCATCATGCATTTATTTCCCAGTCATCCTCAGAAACTTGTAACACTGAAGAGCGTTGTAATTGACATTTCATTCTAATATATTGGCTGCCTTGCCTGAATTCTGACTGGATGATAAAGCCCAGGGAAATCCAGAGGCTCATCATGTCCTGAACAATTTCAGTCCAGCCCTGTGGCAATCTAAGTGCTTAACCAGCAAAATAAGAAAGACAATATTTGGGGATTCTACTTTTCAAAATGCACGAGAACATAGAAACTGAAATAATCACGTAGTCCCTGCATAAGGCAATTATTTTTCAACTTGCAAAGCAGAATGAAGGAAAGATTTAAAAGAATATACATGTCAATTTAAGTGCACAGCCATGAGTTTATCCTAACTATAACTTCCTTGATGTTACATTTCAGAAAAATTTTATCATAATATCACATTTTTTAAAGGAGAAAAAAAAAAAATCAATGATCTTGTCAACAGATTTTACATTACATACCAGTTACTTGAAAGAAAATGTGATGCACGTCAACTCATTCTTCTGGTCATACTTTCTGAAGAGCTGTGAATAATTTTACACAGACTTAGTTATTGATCTCCCAGGTCCTCTAGAAATGAAGTGTCATGTCATGAAGCTTGTTCTTCTTTACTACATCATCATATTTCCATTCATATGGGCTTCTTTTTTTGAGAATGCATTACTTATATAATGAGCCTTGCTCTTCCTAGGTCTCTGAAAAAATGCTCATTTTTTTCAGCTTGCTTTTTTCTGTGTATGTGTATGCCCTTTGCATCAAAAGTTCAAACAGAATTTAGGTAATGATGCAATTATGCAGATGCAAATCTTTCTAATGTATTTATTGGTATTTGATTTATGTAAATGCTGTGGGATTTGGATTAATTTTTTTTTTTTTTTGGTGTTGCAGAATATCAAAATCTATGCCAACCTTGTCAATAATGGCATGACCACTGGTCAGCTGTTTCCCAGTCTGCAAAATGCCTTATTTGTATTTGGTTTCTAACAGCAGAATTTTCACATATTTGGGTTTTTATTGTTGAAAGATCATACAGTTATTTTGTTCCTAAAAGAATAGACTCCTTGATCCAGAGTAACTCCCCAAATCTTACATTTCAATGCCAGGCTGGAAAGCATCCTGAATGTCTGGCTGTCAGGCAGATTACTGTGGGTCCAGGGCTTCTCGTGGGCTCTGTGGAGTTTGCTACAGAGCCAGGAATCCCAAAACTCCAGTTCCAGGTCTTCCTGCTCGTGGGCACAGCTCAGGGAAATAGGGTGAACAGAGAGGTGGCTTTGCCTTGTCATTCTTCTATTAGGCCTCTGAGAATAAATGCCTGCTAATAAAATAAAGGTGCTCTATGCTGTTCTCCAGCATGGAGGGCAAAACAGGCATAAACGTGCCTGTAAATATAACATGCAGCTTCTGCTCTGTCAGCAGGTTTGTTAAAAGGTCTCTTACCCATCCTAACCCCTGAACTGCACCCAGGAACTGTTTGAAAGCATGCTAATTCATCAAGACCACAGCAAGGACAGGTTGTTCCAGGGAGCTGATAGCACAGACAGCCAAAATATCCCACCTGGGGAAAGTGTCTTTCAGATCTGTATAATCTGAGAGCATATGCTTAGCCCCAAAGCTTCAGGACTTTGATTCCCATATGAAGTCACACTCAGAAATTTGTGCAGCAAATGAATTTGATTATTCCGAAAAGATATTTCTATCATTTTCCCCCTGTGCATAATTTAAAAACTAAAAGTGTATTTTATCCTAAAAAAGCGAGATCTGCTATAGCCACTTTTAATTACTTGTGAGAACATCGCTCTGTTTCTCAGTCCTGTAATTTATGTGTCACCTTGAGCTCTCATTTCCTTAAGGGAACATATTATATCTACATTTTGTTAAAAGCTTAATGCGTGACAAACAGTTTCGGGGGAATACACTGCTGCTCTGCTACATTTGAGCTGCTCAGAAGTAACTGTCCATGTGCATGCCTTACCTTGTGGAAGCCTGCTGTGACTCAGAACAGTTCAACAAGGCAAAATGCCAGGTGCTGCGCTTGGGTCACAACAATTCCATGCAGTGCTTCAGGCTGAGGGAAGAGTGGCTGGAAAACTGCCTGAAGGAGAAGGACCTGGGGGTGCTGGTCGACAGCAACTGAGCATGAGCCAGAGTGCCCAGGTGGCCAAGAAGGCCAATGGCATCCTGGCCTGTATGAAAACTACTATGGCCAGGGCAGTGATCTTTCTTCAGGAAAGAGTTGCCAATATTGTTGCCAGCACCCCAGCGGCCCAGGGAAGTGGCTGAGATAACATCCCTGGAGGTCTTTAAAAGACATTTAGATGAGGCATGAGACATGGTTTAGCAGTTAATTTGGATGGTTGGACTCGATCTCAAAGATCTTTCCCAATGTAAATGACTCTCTGATTCTATGGCTCTCATTCTCTATCTGTTAAGGTGTGATCTTTCAGTTCTGTACTCTGGGCTACTGGATTAAAAAGTTGAGAATATAAAAGTTTTGCAAAAATTATCTGGCCTATCAAATATAAATCAGTTTCAGACCGTGCTCCCTCCCAAGGTAAAAAAGCTGACAAAATTCACCATAAAAATCAGATTACTTTCTTTTAAAATTTTCGTATTCTAGGTATCACTACTTATGCTCAGATTTAGTTTGTTCCCATTCACAAAGTTTGATTCTAGAAGTTCCTTTCCATACAATGCAATAATAAGTATTAATAATGAATAATAGTATTAATAATATTGCACCGAGTTGAAAGATATGTAAACCTTTGTATATAGTCCTGAAATTGAAGCAGGATCAAAGAAAATAATTTGCTGCTACAATGGGAAACTGTCAACTTTCACACAAAAAGTCATTAACTTTTTTCTCTTTTGAATTATAATTTTGTCTCTTTCATACAACACTAAAGTAATAGATTTTCATTATATCCAGAGTGCAAAAACGTTGGCTGTGGAAAAAGCAACAGGGCTCAGATTAATAGGAGCTGACAAGCTGACCAAAGAGGAAGTGGCAGCATGGCTGGCACCATGGCTCAGTGGTTGTGTCAGGCAATTAGTGAACAGAGCAGAACAGATGTAACAGGAGGCAGCAACAATTTACTGAAGTATTAGCTTGCTCACTCTGTAGTGCAGAGAACTGATACTGTTTGCTGATACAAATAAATACTAATATGGTCTTGGGAGGAGAAGAGAGACTGTGCACAGTCATCTTACAGGGTTGAAAAAACCCACTACCAAAACAACAACAACAACAATAACCCAACAACATGAGCTCTGCTAGACTTAAGGGAAAACAAAACAAAATTGTCTTTTGGGATTTTGAAGATGAGATTAAGATTCTTGCCTCATTACTGGGCTGTTTTGAAAAAATAGCATACTATAGAGAACTTGAAATAGCATGTTCATATTTCACAGCACTCAGAGAGGATGCACAATGTTCTTTTTATTTCTCCCCTGTTGTTCTGGAACAGACTTACATTACCGCAACTCCTTGAGGTTGCTGCTGGTTGCTGTGCTGATGTGGAGAGGAGATTGCTATGTCCTTTCCTAGATGGTCAGAGGAGAGAATAACAATCACGTGGGAGGTTTTTGTGGTTACAAGTGTTGCATCGTATTTTTCAAAATCCAGCTGCAAAATCTGTGCCTTGCTTTTTAAGATTGTTTCTTAAAAGCACAGCTCTCACAGTATGCTAAATTAAATTATTTTACCTCAGGAAACTTAGGAGTTGTGTTTCTGGAAGGATCTGGATGGATGTCTTCAGTCTTAGAGGACAAAGCTCTCAATATACACAGGGATATTGAAACTGGATGAGTTACTGTTTTCTACTATACTAAGAATGGTTATGATTTTTCAAAAAGTAACAATGAAATTAATAGTGTTGTTAGCAGTAGAGAGTACAATATCTTCATTCTGTAAATTGAGATAAATTCTGTATGTTATGGGAGCATACATTTTATTTAGAACAGGAAGATAAAATGGTCAGTCTTTTGTGTACAGTCCACAGAATTATTATTTACATCTTGCATTGACAATATAAACAACAGAGTTATTTTCTCCATTCCCACAAAAATAGAGCATTTACCTGCAAAGTATTACAAATTAGACCAATTGAACCTAGAAGTTTTACCTTCTGTGCTGAGTAAGGACAGGACCTTAAGTGAGTTTCCTACCAGCAGGTGGACCTTGAGGATAATTTCAATGGTATAGATCAAAAGTAGTCATATTTTTGCTGTCATTGTTCTTCCTTCACTGAGGGAGCATATTTTAGGATAACGAAGACGTGATTTGTTGCTATTCGCCACGGTTATGACACTTTTGTACTGCAAGGACTCATGGAGGGGGAAAGTTGCCACCGGAGCCAAAGCATCTCCTCTGTCTGCCTGTGGCTCCGGTTGGCTGCAGTGGAGGTAAGGATGATTTCTGGAAACTACTCACTGTTTCTGGATTAGTGTTTGTGGACGACAGCCTTTTTTATCCTCTTTTTAGCTCTTGCTTTTAAATACTGGAGCTTGGGTGTAAATGCAAAATATGCTTAGCATGCATCCTGTTTATTGGACTTGTTTTTCTTAAATGTGCAGTCTCTTATGAGGGAAAAAGTTTAAGTCAAAACCAGACAATACTGTTCAACTCAGTGGAAACAACCACATGTGAATACTTGAGAAATATATGATTTTAATGTTGTTTTATTAAAGAAGATAAAATTCATTCATAAAAATGAACCAGAAAATTTTCAACTAAACTGGAACAAGATTAAGCCCTAAAGGATTCCCTAAAAATTAGAAGAATCATATTAATTCATGCTAAGGTTTTCTGTTTTGTTTTGTTTTCTTTACAAAAACATGTGTGCATATATGTAAGATGCAAAAAGAAAGATGGGATTTGAGGGAATGATGTCTTCTCTACTTAGGGAGTAGCTAATTCATTTCACATTTGCAAGCTCAGAAAAGAATAGCAAAGCGTGGAACATCCTAACAAATGGCTTAATGAGAAACTGACAACGTCATCACTAAAACAATTTAAGGAAATGGGGAAAAAATAGAATACAGAGAGTTTTTTCAAAGGAGACAAGATGACTAGCTAGTTGTAAGCCCTATATTTAGGTTGTAAAAAACTCTGCATTGTAAAGCGTTTGCATACCTAATATTATGCTAAGGTTTTCTTTCTTCAATGTATACAACAGGCCTTTTGATATTTATCAAAGAGAACTTCAGCTGTGTAAATGGCCTTTCTTCAGCCCTCAAAATTTGGTTAAGCCTTTCCCTCAGAGCTAATCTAAAGGATGGTCATTTTTGGTGCAGGAGCTAACTGGATAAGAGAGCAGAATTATGGCTGGAAAAAGAACTGTAAGGGAAAGCTTGAGCTTTTCAGACATTGTAGATTTTTATAACTGTAGGGTAGAAGCTACACAAATCTGTTTCTCTACCAAACGGTATGATTTTGTTTAATTCTTGTGCTATTACTGAGTGGTGTTTACTTGTTGGGTCAGGTAGCACAGGTAGCAATGTTCTCTCTTCAATTCAAAGTTCAAGTTGTTATTGAAAGTTGAAGAGACTTAGAGGAAGAAATAGATGAGGATATTGTTTTTCTCTTTCATATAGGCCAATTCTTTGCAAGGAGTGATCATAGCCCTATTTTCCCTGCCTAATTGCAGTTCTTGTGTTCACTGTTTTCAAATCTGTTCCTCCAATCAGTTTTGTTCTCTCCCATAAGCTTTGTCTCATTTCATTTCTAGGGCCACATTTCTCTGCCTTCTGAATTTTCTGCCTAACTACATGCCCAGTAGCTATCACGACGTTTCTTTCTTTCTATTTCCAGCTATTGTCTTAAAGAGCCTCGTTTACCTCCTAATAAAAAGCCTTGGTCTTGTGACAACTTTCTGCCTGTGGCTGACTGCAGAAGTCACAAATGACTTATGGCATAACAGCATTTGATGACTTGAATTGCACTGTAAAAGCGAGAGCAGCAGCAAGGAACAGCAGCCTGGCACTTGAAATAGTGAGAATGGCGAATAAGAGTCGTGGGGAAGATTCACAGAAGTGAATAATGAAACAAGGGAACTGGGTAGGGAAATCAATTTGTGGTGGATAATCATCACCTAAAATGAAGACAGAAAAGGATGCTTGACTTTTTGAGTCTGTAGGACAGAATAGTAAGTGGCAGGATCAACTGTGGAATATTGTGCTGCTGTAGAAAGCAGCTGCCTAACTTACCTTGACAAAATTCTTATGCCAGAAACCTCAAGAGAGTTTGGTTCAGAAGACTGGACCTTTACTACTCCTCTTTTCTCTTCATCCTCTCTTTTTCATCTTAAAGCATCAGATAATTTTCTTCCTCACTCTTCTATTTAGTCAATGCAGGAGCTGGCCAATCACCCAGTTTCCCTTGGATACACTCCCTTCATGGACTGTTATCCAGCTGTGGTACATGCATTGCTGCAAAAAAGTCTCATGGCAATTGGTAGATAGATTAAACTGTTTTTCTTGCTCTACTTTCTTCCTAGCTACATGTTCAAGACCAGTTGCAGTTTTTGGAGTTTCTAATTCAATTCTGATCCCCTGAGTCACAGTTTATTTTTCTAGAGACCAAAAATATATATGAAAATGGCATCTGTATTTTTGGAAATAACCTGTTTTTAACTTAATGTATCGAAAGTATTACAAAAATCAGTGCTTGTGGCCTGTGGTATTTCTCCAAGGTTAGACCAGAAGTCCTTTTTCGCTGTGCCAGAAACAAGTATTTTCAGAGGTCATAGACATCACAGACTCATCTAGAATTGCTGAGCTGGAAGACTTTTTGTTATCTGTGAAAGACATTGAATTTATCATCTCGGATGTAGCTTGATAAGACAGGAAGAATATGATTTGTATTTATGAAAGTACTCTCAGAGTTGCCACCTAGTAGATTTTTCTTTTCCCCAAATGATTTTATAGTTTGTGATCATGGCAAGATCACTTGACACTAATTTAAAAAAAAACATTGAATAATATAAACACTGTGAGACAAAAGAACAAAAAGCATATGGTAAGATTTTCTAAAAAATATTTATATATATTTCAAGTCAAACCAGTCATAGACTTGCACTGTGAAACGTGTCTATGGCATTTATAATGCAAGTAAAAGGTACTAAAGAATTGCAGTGAAGTAGCCCAGAAAAGAGGTACATGTTTTCTTGGCTTAATTAAGCAAAAAGCGGTTTGAAGCAAATCCTGCATTAAAACCAGATAATTAAGATTTAAAAGTCAGACTTCATGAGATTCAAGTTTAGTTTCATTTGCTTACTTTGTATATACTTTTTAATAATAGCCTTGTGATAGCTATCAGCTAATATCAACTAGTAGCTGATAGCCTGGAGTTCCCTTATGATAATAGGATACTATGTACTTTTATTCTACAGGATTGTGATTCCATATTTTGAGTGGAGAGGGCTCTTAATAATTTAATTGTGCACTGCTTTATTTGTAGCTGTAGATGTTATTTACAATAAAATATTAATTTTGTCAAATGCTCTTCTATAACACTAAATCTTACAGTTTCTGAAGGTCAAAATGTATGTGAGGAATTTGCAGATATTATAGATGGGGCAAAAAGGCATAGAAAAAGCAAAATCAAAGCACCCATTAATTTTGTTCATTTAGATAAAGATGCTGCAGGGTTATTCCTTTAAAGTGTTCAACATTTTTGATACCCCGACTCCTTTTCTTTTTTTTGAGCAATTAGCATAGGGGTTTCCCAGCTCCCCAGCAGTGTGTGTTGCCAAAAGAGTGAATGGCTGTGGTCTATTTTTGTCCAAGTCTGCTAAAGAAAGACCAGCAGTGAGAATTACAGGTGGAGCTGGGATGGAGAGTTTGGGGTATATTCTCCTCCACCTTCCTGTAAACAAATGCTTCCCCACAAAGTTTGAACCTTCATGCAAGGAAAATTACCAGAGTACAGCCCAGGCTTCTCAGTTTTTCAGCTGTTAGGCTCAAAATCTTACCACTGGCAAAAAGGACCTCTCAATGCCTATATACATTCAATCACAGAATAATTTGTGCTGGAAAAGACCTTTAAGACCACAAAGTCCAACTGTTAACCCAGCACTGCCAAATCCACCACTAAACCTTGTCCCTAATGCCATACCTAGGCAGGAGTTGTCAGCCAACCAGAGCACTTCTTCGGGAAGAGTTTCATTGAACTAATCTGTTTGGTTTGCACTGAGACATGAACCACCATCAAAGCTGGTCTTGGGCTGAATGTCCACTCTGTGAACTGAATCAGGAGTGGCAACTGGGGTGTTTGTCTGCCACACGTTAACTGTGCTCCCAGAAATGTCCTACAAATTACAGAATTGCTGCCTGTTATGCACAGGAGCTTCTTACTCATGCAGAAGGATATTGGTTTTATTCACTCACGCTTTTCCTCAGGTGTTGTTTTGCATGTACTGTAACTCTCCCATGCAGTGCCTCCTGATGTAATCCATCAAAGTTTGCTTAGGTAGGAGGCACAGCCCCTTTACTTTCACAGTAAAACTGTAGTCTGTTCAGATTGCTGGGAATTGTGAGTGAAAATTAGACATGCCCACAGAAAAATATTATATGTTCCTGAAGTCTAAAAGTTCTTTCTTAGAGCATGTCCTTGAAAAATTGAAGCTCTGCTTTGGGGGAGGACACAGAGTACACCAGGGAAAGTTGCTTCTTAGAGACCTTCACCTGTTTAAGGGCATGCTGGAGAGGTGATGCTGGAAAGCTGCTGCATTCCTGTAGTTTCACCTGCAGTATGCAGTTTAAATTAAGTTATATATAATTAGATCAGATATGAAATTGTCTCTAGCACAAGCCCCAGCCATTTTAAAAGTGTAGGTAGATTTCTGCCAATACATATTGCATTTTATTGAAATAGTTTTATTTCTCATAAATTTAAAAGAAAGAATAAATCATAGTGATCATCTAAAAATACCTCCACTCATAGAATGAGCCATCAAAGTTTATCTAGTAATTATAATGACATATAATTTACAGAAAATATCTTAATTTAAATGTTCCAGATGCTGAAAAAGAGGCAAGGGTAGTGGCAATGGCTTAATAATAAAAAAAAAAATTATAAATTCAAAAGGTTCAGGATGTTTCTATGTAGGTGAATCCTGTAAAAACAAATCTCAGTAACTACTGTGCTGTGAAAGTTGAAGGATATCTCCTTTCCTTGGGTAGGCTCCAAGATAGGTAGCTGAAGGTGAGACACAACAGTTGGAAAGGAAGGCAGGCTTAGAGCAAAGCTCTGTTTGAAACAGAAGGACATCTGAAGAAGCTCGTTTCTTTCAAGATATCGTATAAGTATGGGTGTTCAGGTTCTGTGACGAAAGAGAAAGGCATAGTTTCCTGTTTCCACTCAAGACATTAGGGTAACTACTCTAGTGAAATTCAGAAGCAGACATTTTTGCTGTATTTCCTGCTTGGTGGGAAGCTGCTCAGTCCAGGCTTGGAGTACCTCAAACCTTATTCCTGGATTTCCATTCTGTGTAAATCTGACATTAAGATGCAATTCACTTGCTGCAGATGCAGCACAGGCATCCCAGTTTGTGCTTTGCCTGCCACACCTACCGATCCCGTTTTCCTTCTCAGTGCCCTCAGGGGTATCAGGGGTCCATTGTCAGAGAGAGGGGATCACTGGAGGTCCGTTCCTTAAAAGCCTGGAACATGACCATGTGCCACCTGAAAACAGCTTGAATTCAGGTTAAAATAATTTTGCCCAGAAGATGTGGATGAGTAGAGTCAGATTTGAGAAATACTTCACACGTCAGCCAGTGCTTCATGTTGGGGAGTCCGTATGTTTTAGTTTGAGCTGTACAAACCTATAAAATAACTTGAGCCCACTAGGTACTTGCTATTCCTGAAGTCTTCACAAGATATAAATTCCCTAAGTTTGTACTCATCTTCATCTTAGCTCAGCTCCATCTACTTACCACTTTAAGAAACCTCTGTTACCTCTGTTTAATAGCTGCCAATTGTTTTGAAATTCTGCTTATATGACAAAGTCTATGTTTAATTCACAGCAATCAGTAGAGGCCTCTAAAAACTCGTTCCTATGAGCTCTTCTGCATTCTGATGAAAGGCTATTTTGTTTTATCTGATCTACAGATTTTGTGTGTGTGCGTGTGTGTTTCAGGCACATTCTGAGGTAAGCTTGTCTGACAGGCTGCAGAGACAGATTCTTATGAGCATCTCCCAAATGGAAAAAGAGTTACAAATTAAATTATAATTTATTTGTTCTTAATTTAGCTGTCAGAAAGAAATTATTTTAATTTGACAGTCATGTTAAATAGACATGCAGTTCTTGGACTGGTAAGAGCGTTAGACCCTGTTGGGTCTGAAGTTTTGAAAAACAAAATTGTTACACTCTACTGCTGTATGTTACTTTTCAAGGGATACCGTATCCAGCTAACTATTGCTTTCACTTTGCTTTATCAAAAAGAATAAATATTCCACCAGACAAAAAAGGCACTGTCATAGAAATACTAACGAACATGCTGCTAATCTTTACATAGTGCCTTTTACATTGAAGAAGAGCATCCCAGAACAGGAACGAACATGGAGGCACATGCATACACTTTTTTTTTTTTTTTTTTTTTTTTTTTTTTGGTGAATTAGGTCTAATGTGGTTTTGCCTGAAACCAGATTATAATTCAGATAAAAATTAGGTTTGTCTAGATGGAGGGCAGAGATGGAGAAAAGGACAATCCTGCAAAATTCTGGGCCTGTCTATCCTAAGTATCTGCATATATATTCTTCTGAATTAATTCTCTTTTTCACTTGATTACAGAGGAACTCTAGGCAACCAGCTTTAAGCCAAATGCCTAAGTTACAAATGACTGAACTTAGATAAGATGAACTCCACACTCAACTTTTTTTTTATTTTCTTCCTCCTAAAAGCATGCACCTCAGAAAGTCAGAATGGCTGTACTGTTGTCTCAACAATGGCCAGTGGGTTTGGAGGGGACCATCTAGTCCAACCCCACTGCAATGAGCAGGGACATCTTCAAGTATATCGAGTTTCTCAGAACCACATCCAATCTGACCTTGAATATTTCCAGGGATGAGGCATCCATCACCTCTCTGGGCAACCTGTTCCAGGGTTTTACCATCCTCATTGTAATAGACTTCTTTCTTCTATCTAATCTAAATCTACCCTCACTCAGTTTAAAGCCATTCCCCCTTTCCTATCACTACATGTAAAAAGTCCCTCTCCAACTTTCTTGTAGCCACCTGCAAGTACAGGAAGGCTGCTCTAAGGTGTCCCCAGAGCCTTCTCTTCTTGAGTCTGAACAACCCCAACTCTCTCAGCCTGCCTTCATAGGAGGGATGCTTCAGCCCTCTGATCATCTTTGTTGGCCTCCTCTGGATTCACTCCATAAAAGGATGTATGATCAGGGAAATAACCTTGTCATTCCTTTTACAGTCACACTCTTCAGTCATCTGGCATCAAGTATAATTCCTGGCTTGGGGTCTGTGGGGTCCTACCACATTCTGATTTCAGATATAAAAATGTGAGTGATGCAATGTGATTGCTGTTCACCAGATAAAGATCGAGCATTCAGGGTGCCTGTTTTCTCTATGGCTGTTGAAGATGCAAGGGCAGCTCAGGTAAATGAAAAACACTGCTTAAGACAGTGTTTACAGCAAAAATAAGGGTGTTTTTAGCTCAGGAAAGCTAAATCAAGATTGTGATCTCCGTGTAAAATCTGAACAGAGACAAGCTAGTGTTAACCTCAGACCACAATCTGAGATAAACCTCAAGAAGGACACACAAAGCTGACCTTCACTGGTCACATCAAGGCATGGATATAGATGGCTATCTCATTGTTTGAGATAGTCCCTTGTTTGTTTTAGTCAAAACAATATAATTCTCTCCTTGATTTACCCTTACTTCAGTGGTACAATATGTCTACTTTTCCAGTTCAGAGGTGACATGTTTTCTGTGCAAAACAGGATTAGGCTATGGTTTTCTGCTGTGATCTTTACAGGAAAACAGTGTCATCTTGGAAGGTCTGCTATTATGGAGCTGATGTGCTAAGTTTATATTAAAAATTACTGTACCTTTCCAGTTAGTCGCATCTTTTCCACAAGCTTCATTTCATGCTGATTTGTTCACAGGTTAACCAGCACATTTTAAAGCTTGCTGTTCCCTGACAGAAAGCGATGCTGTTGTTGCCAGGTACAAAGGTGCTTTGAAAGTTATATTGCCTCATTTCAGTGATTGAATAACAGGGTCGGAGTTACCTGAGGGAATGTGTTTTGCCTCTTTTTCTAGAGGTTACATTCCCCAATTATAAGAGCTCTGTCCTTCATTTAGAGAGACAACGGTGGAATGAGATACTCTGCAGGATATTTATAACTGTCTATTCTCAGCCTGCTTCATTGTGGCTAGTTAGAAGAGTAACATATGGCACTGTAGAGAAACAAATTATTATTCTTTGATAACTTACTTAGGAACAGTTATTCTAGATGACTTGCATGACAGACTCTTAAAAACTGTACAAAATTATTGACATAAAAATGCAATAAAGGCATATATTTTTTCACAGTTTTCATCAAACTTAATATCCTTTAATGTGTTTTTAAACTTCCAGACATTTATCTACCTTTGCAAAAATCTCAAAGGTAGTCACTTTGATCTATGTTTGGAGTAGTTGCTATTTATGACTAATTTACTGTGGACCAAAGTCCAAGAGAAGGCTGACTGTTTCAGACTACCATCTACCTAGGGCAATGAATTTGGAGTTCCAATATAGTCATTTAAGAGAAGTAGTCATAGAAACTAATTTAGAGAGCATTAGTGAAAATATTGCCCCTTTGTGGCATAGATTTATTAGAAAAAGAAAACCAATCTTAGCTGAAAACCAACTCTCTTTCCAGTTTTGTTAACAAATCTTAGAACATTTCAGATTTTTTAAAATTGGAATATTATCCCCACTCTTATAAGATGCTGTATTTATTTAAAAAATTTGCATTTGAACACAGGCTATAGCACAAGTTTTACCATGCTACTTCAGAGTAGCATGGTTTGTAAGGAGGAAGGGAGAAGTTGACTGCTCTTTCTGTAGGTCTGCAGACAAGAAAAGAAAAAGGAAAACTTCTTAAGTGCCATGGAAGAGACTGTAACGGCTCCTTGGGTTGTAGATTTAAGTTGTGATAGCACAAGGTCTGTAGTGCTGCTCTGGGACTCGCTGTTGAACTGGGGGCTGAAATTCATGCTATGCTTTTTCAAGCATAATTACCTGGTCTTTAAGTAACTGCAGCGAATTTTGCCCCTGAGAAGGATCATTATCCTGAATGACTCCATTTGACTTTTGATCTGTGCTCAAACTAAGAAACAGCAAACAAGAAAAAGAAGTTAATTTCCTTGTCAGCATAAATTATGTTTCTTATATTTGTGGCTAGTTTATTAGAAATACAGCGAGACAGACTAGCATACAATGTTTTCCTTTTCACAAACATGAAAGGCAAGAACCTACACATCACACTTCAGGAAGAAAGAACTACAGATCTTCTAGTTAGCCGAAGGCAGAGATAATTCAGGTTTTAAAGAGTACTTGTTAGCATCCTGAGTAGAGGGGATCAGGTTGCTTTTTATGTATCTATCAGAGACCTATGCTCAAAATATTGGTCTAAGATAAAGAAATAGCATATTTTATTGTATGACCAGGGTTGGGTTAATTTTTGCAGTAGCCAGGAGGGAACATGGCTAGGACCTGGAGGTTATTTTATAGCACCTCGTGTCATTGCTGGAGGTGGCGAGGACAGGGAGTTTTTTCCAGGGAGAAGAGGTCCCTTCTGGGTAGGCTCAGCATGGCAGAGGGACCGACCCAGGTATTGTTTCCATGTGAACCGTTCGGCTCTTTCTTGAGCCTTCTGTCATTAGTATAGTTACCTTTACTGTTCGTTTTCTTATCTCACTGCTGTTTCCAGTAAATTGTTTTTATCTCAACCTGTTATCTTTACATGTTGTGCCTCCAATTCTCCTCTCCAGACCACCACAGGGGAGAGGGAGGGAGAGAGTGAGCGAGAGGAACACAGTTTCAGTGGGAGCTCTAAATTGGAAAACACCATTCCTAAACCATGACATTTTATATAAAAGTAACCTAATAATATAACAGAAATCTTTTGTTGCAGAAAGAGAAAAAGTAATAATGGAGTTAAATCTGTTGTGCACACACTTTAATTCTTCAGCATTTCCTGGTGTAATGCTCATATTTCTCATGCTCCTATAGGTCTTGGGGTAGGTAGTTTCACTCTGGTGGTGGCAGTGGGAGGTGTTAGGGAGATTTGTGAGCATCTGTAGTTCTTTGATGGAAGTTCTTTGGTGGAATATGACGTTCATGTTGACAATTTTCTTTGTCATCAGCTTTGGTTCCATGTAGGGGTGGATTTTTTTTGTTGTTGTTTTAAAATTTCACTAACATACTTTTATACATTTTTCTTTTCCATTGTTTTGAAGACTTACATTTGAAAACTACATCTGAGTTTGTTCTGTATGGTGTCTCTCATGCACCATTTCTTGGCTTTCTTTATTACCTTTAAAACCAGTTTAATTTACTACCAGGTCTGCATTTCTTTAGCTGACTATTGGTGAGTGGTTTATACATGTGAAGTTTCCCATGGCAAGCATGTGCCTTATCTTTGATCAGCTCATGCCTGTTCCTCCCTATACAACATTTCCTGTTTCCCGTTCCCAAGACTTCTGTTGTTGTGCCAGGCCTGCCTTTCTCTACATTAAATTGTGAGAGAGTTGTAAATACCTCATTCTACATCAAATAATCTCAGTATTGCTATATGTATAAAATTATGACTTTTAAACCACGCAGAGTTAGACAAAAGTAAAACAAATTAGCTGTGGACTCCTGGTCAGTTAAAGAAATTTCTGTCTGCTAAATCAAGTCAGAGAGAGCAGTAGGCAGCTGCAGAAAGTTTCAGACATATAATGCCTGGCCAGCATCAGTCCCGAGGCCCTGCAAACTCAGTGGAAAGCTTGCAGTCTGTAACTGGCAGCGGCAGTCCCAGGATAGAAGGCTCATCAGTTTTGCCAGTCTCAGTAAAACAGCTGAAACCCTGCACTGGTGTTTATGCCTATCCAAGACCCAGGCAGGGACCCCACCACCTTGTCACCTTGAGCTCCCCTGCTGCCTTTCTGCAGGAGCACCACTGAGCAGATGGCAGGCTGTGCTTCAGCCGTTCCTTGGTAATTCTCTGGATAACCTCCTATGGCCTCGTTTCCCTGGGAACAAGCTACCCAAGGCAGTGGTCCCACAACTCTATTAACACCTCATTTACGGTGGTGTGAAGATGGGTGTTACGCAGTATGAATAAATAAAGTGTGTTTCAATGAATCCAGGTCGCGAGTCACTGAAGGCCCACCCATGGGATAGGGAGGCAAAACCTACATGTGGGATAAAAATAGTCACCCTTTTAAACTCCAAGCTATTTTACATAATTGCATGCAAAACAGAGTACTTAATGACTATTAAGTTTTCGTATTTCAGCATTAAAATTCCAGGAAAGGTCACAGAGAAGATTGTTCCAAAATTTTGCAAATGTGCAAACCAAAAATTTTTATGCCACCATTTGATACATTCTATATTCAGCACAGAGAAAGAAACTTCTATTAAATCAAACTTAGGGATATTTTTGTAGAAATGAAATAAGGTGGTCTTCTTACCTCTACAGAGTGCAAGTAATGAAACATCTTTGCAATACTTACCCAATCTTATTCTGAAAAGTAGCAGAACTCTTGTCTTGAAATATCCTTTCTCATAATATTTATAACAATATTGGTAGGAATTCTAATAATAAAGTTGCTTTCAGCACAAGGTTATATTTTGGCAAAGATATATGAAATGGAATGGAAAATTGGGTTTTAAAGTAGATGTCACCAGACAGTATTAACTTTAAAAATTGCTGCCTTCTCTCTTTCTAGCAAGTGTTGATATGTTTTGCATTCTAACAAAATTAAAATCTTTTCTACATCCTTCTCACAAGGAAGGAGTAACAGCATAAAAAAATAAAATAATTAAAAAGACAGAACACACATTTAGAATAAAATGTAATCTGTAATCCAGTTGTTCCAGAGAAAACTCCATCTGCCACAGAATATTTTAGAACTTGCTCCACTGGAGCACATTATTCTTCCCCCCTTAGGCTGTCCAGTTGCACTTTAGAAAACTCAGCAGCTGGTATGATGAGTTCTTTTAGACTTTAGGCTGTGAAAAATAATTTCTGATTAAACGGACTTGAGAAAAGAATTGCAGCTGATTATATTCTGAAGGTATGTCAAAGGGGACATATTTTCAACTCTTGTGTGTCCATATACTTTCTGTATTGTCAAGGTATACCTTATCACTACCTCTTAAATAGTTTTATCTTTGTCTTGTTTAGCTTAATGTATAAGTATTTTGAGGCATTGTGATTATTATGATTATTCTATGTCTTCATTCTTTGAATCATGTCTAATTTGCATTCATAAATATAATTCTTTTTAACATGATTGGTAATATATGCTGGCAAGAAGGTTTTTTTTTAAATTAATCAAAAAAGAAAGGAGAACTGTACTTTAACAATTCTCCATTTTGTATAGCATGAAGCTGTAGGTGCTCCACAAAGTATCACTCAATCAACGAGAAGAGAGGAAGTGGAACCAAAAGGTTAATCTGTTAGCAAGGATAGAATTTCCTTGCAATGCATTAGATTTTCTCTTTTGAACAGCAGCAATGGATACTAGCATATTATTGATATTGATATATGTATTAATACATGGTATTGCATTGCTATACTCAGATATAAGGGTTCAGTTGGTCAAGTTTCTATCAAAAATGCTACATCTGGTGGCAACCTTAATACAATAGGCGCAATCTTGGTTATTTTTGTTCCATTATATAAGAAAGCTGCATATCTAAATTTCCCTGCAATTTAAAACCAAGCTAGATATGTAACAAAGGAAGTATCTAAGCAATGGGCCTCAACAGTCCTAATAATTGCTGTCATATCTTACAACAATATTGAAAGTAATTTGTCTATTCTTCCTCCATCATTACACTATTTCATGTCACAGCAATGTGTTGTACCAGATTTGTTATATTTTTACAACTGCTTGATGTTGAGTATCAGATTAAAAAATACAACTTTTTAAATACAATTTCTTATGTCTTGTTGGATGTCCTCACATATTATTGTCATTCATATAGGAAACTCCTGGCAATTACCAAAGGATGTGAGAGACCCTGTGTACCACAAAGGCTGACTTTCAGGTATTGTAGTCTGGTGTAACTTGTTTAATTTGTCTTTATATAATACTTCAGAGTCTTATTTTTGTTTGCTATTTTCCTACTTATTTCCAAGGTTTGGAAATTATTTCTGAAGTTTGCAAATCTCAGCATCTAGTCTTTCCAGGAAAACCGTACAAAAGTCAAAACACATAAAATGTGTGGGAAATTTAAAATGACACGCTTCAAGGTCCAAAGAAATAGAAAGAAACCAGAAAACAAGGAGAATTGTGTTTTTAAAAGTACATGGCTTTGAACTTAACTTTTTTTCTTCATACGCATCCTGCCTATAAATTCAAAATTCTTAGAAATACCGAAATTAATCACCAGACACAGCATTTCAAAGGCACCCATAACATTTGTGAAATTCTTAGAGTAAAATTGTTGCTAAGGGATCCGTATCTTACCTGAGAAATTTATCAGTTTACGTGCTATATATATTCTTTTTGCATGGGTAAATCTGATTTTTGTGCTCATTTTTGCTCAAAAAGAGGCAAAGATGGAGTTATGAGTGTCCATTTCTTAGTTGAATGGTAGGTGATGTAATAGTTCAGTTTCTTTCTGAGAGTTGCCAAACACAACTGGTAGTATGTCCTCCACAAATTGTATGGACAGGGGAGGGAAAATGCTCCTTTTGGCACATCTGCATTTGTTTGTTGCTGTGGACTATCATTGNCATTGCATAAAATATTTTCTGTGTTTAGCCCCTTGGCAGTGTCTACGGTTTGCTCTTTCTCCATCCGGCTGAGCTAGGTGTTTCTCCCTTTGTGTCACCACATTGTGTTGGTCTGGCTTCCTTCAGAGCTCCTTCTGCGTGCTCATGTAGCTTTTTCACTACTCATAGTGCATGCCAGTGGCAACATGAGCATTTCAACAGCTGTGCCCCCAAATAAACTTGTGGCTGTGTTCATTATTACTGGTGTTGACAGACCAAGCTCTGTCTGTAGGCAAGCATAGGCCAGCTGTAAACATATTTTAAAGAAAATACAGGCATGCATCGTGACACTGGAGCAGCAGCTATTACACTAAATTCCCATCTGTTTTGTTAGTATTAAAGCATATTTTTTAACTTATCTATTTATTTTTATGGGTTGCAGTGATACAGCCATATATGCTTCTTTGTATGCATCATATTCTTGTTGTTGCTTTCCACTGAAGAAAAAAAGATGCAATAGCAGTGGTATCAACAGGTAGAAATTGGAAAATAATGAGCTTTAAGATAATCAGTCCCTCCCTGGTGGAAAGGATAGCAGGCTTTTGCTACCAAAAATAAGTCAGGTCTCTGGAAATGTTCTTGCTATTACTGGGACAGGGTGGCCCTTTAGAAGTCTTTTGACTGTTTAGCAAATTAAAAAAAAAAAAGGAAGGTCTTTCTCACATACAAATTCCGATTTCTCACATTCTGTATTCACGAAAATCTTCACCCAGTACAATCCTTTTATAATAATCTCTATTTCAAGTGAAGAGAGTAAAGTAAGTGTTAACTTCATTATTACACCTCCTGCTATAGTGCCTGTTTGTGACAAAACCCAAGCTATTGACCAAGCCAGATCTTTCCAACATTCTGGTTCTAGTCCTAAAGAGAGGAACTTGACAGGGATTCTCTTACAGCCATATTCTCTGTTTCCAAACCAGACAGTGATTCTGTATAAATTAGCTGCCTCTCTCTGCCCTTTCCAGCAGAAGGAGAGACATTTTCTCTCTCGTAAATTGACTGCAAAGCAAGCTTAGTATGTTCGATAATACTCTTTATGGAGAGAACCCAATATTTTATATTGACAAAACATACTCAAGGGCAAGGGCTGATTAAAGCCAAACAATTAGGAGCAAGACATTCAAACTGTGCAGGGCTGCTTGTCTGTCCATGGCCCTGCGTGATGAGGATGGCTCCATGCTCAGCAGCTGCTTTGAGCACACTGCTTAGGCTGCTGAGCTGAAATATGGATTTTCTGAAACCCTGCTTGTCTGGCAGTGGCTCCTTCACCTGCATAATAAGATTAGCAGAGCCACTTGAAGGACAGAGAAGCTTTGCCAGTCAAGTGAAGATTAGCATTTTTTACACTGGCAAACACCTGAAATAGATAAACCTTTTCTGAAAAAGAAGACACACACAATACTAGAACTAAGCCAAATTCTTTAGTATCTATCGTGTTTTTCACTGGAGTTGTTCAGTTAAGAATAAATGCTGTTCACAAAACCTGGTTGAACTATGGCAACTAGTGAATAATTAATATTTAAATTTAGTTGAACTTGAAAATTTATGTCAAGAGAAACTGCTCCTAAATTGTCTTGTCTTATCAAGCAAGGTAGATAGAAAGCTCTTCTCTGCTCTGCTAAACCATTTCTGCCATAAGTCTGCAAGAGAAAACCCACAAACCCACAAAGCATACTTTGTCTGTACTGGAAAATGAAATAGGCCTTGGAAAATTACAGATAAAATAAAGATACAATAAGTACAATCATGGATAAAAATAGCAAAGCAATTTCACTATGACACTAGGTGACATCAACTGCACTTGTTTTATGAATAGCAGATACTTGGAGACTTTATGCCAGTATCAAAAGTAACAAAACCTAAAAGAGAGCAGAGGTATATTGCTTTTATGAATGTGTCTTGAAGAAATTTGCTCTTATTATGTCAGCATGAGTTACTGAAATTAACTGGAATGTCAAGAGACTTTAAAAATAGGGAAAATACAGTGAGCTATTGTCAAAAGTTCTACGGTGAATTCAGGGGTTTCTGGTCAGTCACTACTTTTTCCACTTAGACTCCCACTAAGTACAGGCATACACTGAGCTTTTCTTCGGTAGTTTAGGTCAGTAGTGACCTGCAATGCACTTTCCCTAACCAGAGTTTCTCTTGAGCAAAGCTTGCCAATCACACAAAATTACTTAGTGGTTTTGGGATCCGGACATATATATAGACAAGGGAATTAATGGAGACTACTACCAAGCTAATTTAATGTGTACCATAAATCAGAAGTGAAAGTTAGTCTCCCAAGGGGTGAAAAAGGACCTGGTGCATTAAAACACTTTGATACCTTTGATCTTCATTGTTCATGAAATGAAGTATTTTCTAAACACCTTTAAACTGAAACTGAAAGATACACCACTGAAATTAACCCCAGTCTTTCTAACCTTTCCTTCTCAGTAAATGTGGAACTCAACACTGTCCTAGACATGTATATGCGATTGCTTCACAATGTTCAAAAATCCTTATCTGAAATCTGGGTTTATGCCCAATGAGTGCAGAATCATTATTTTCTTTAAATATTTCTCTACTTCTGTGTACAAGAAGACTGTGGTACTCCCAGTTAGACTGTTAATAGTATCCAGTTTTCCTTCAGTTGGTACCATGGGAGACAAGAAAAGACTGTATATGCACCCTTGCCCTTGAGCAGACTGTGTACCCATGTAAGTGAGAGACCTGCTGAGGTTAATGGAATTGTCAATTTAATATTATCATTCCACCTTCTATGATTTCTGTTTGCAATTAACTACATGTGGCATTTATTATAAAATATCTAACTTATTAATAACAATTACATTTAATACAGCCGTGCAATCACACATATACATATTTAACCTTCAAATTGCATTGATCTTTTATTTTAATTGACTCACTGTTACAGGGGGTTTTTTTTAAATTAATGTCTGGCTATATTTTAAACAGCTTCCATGTTTATGAACTCTGGTCTATCTAAATAGTCTTTGTTTCCATAGTGATTTATTTGAATTTGATTCTTTTTTTCCTCCAGTTATCCCAGTTTGGGAAACCTCACTAAGTACGCATTTCAGATGTTGACAGAAGTTTTGATTCTTTGTTGTATATGTGAATAATGGCCAAAAATCATGCTTTATGAAATGACAAAGTGAAGCCAACAATACTGGAAAAAAAAAAATATATATATATATATAAAGTCAACCCCTTCTGAGCTTACTGAAAACATGAATGTCAGTGCCTCCATGGCCTGACTGAGCACTCACAGTGAATCCACACAGCCACTCATGCCCACTTCTGTGGATTGTATTGCAGCCCTGGCGTCACAGGTACCACTCTCAGGCTGAATCCTCCTCTCAGATGTCCTTTGTTTGGAAGGTGCAAATCTACTGGGGACTCGAATAAATGTGATGAAGCATCTCATTTCCTCTGCTCCCACTTCCTTGGTGATGCCATCAAAGCCATGGCCTCTATGGGAAAGTGAGTAAATGCCACCTACACAAGATTACTCAGATGTTGATATATTTTCAATGGCTTCAAGTATTTAAAAGCTGAACATTTAATTTTAAGGTTTTTTTATCTCTTTAGACTGTGATGTACAGGGTGATTCAGAGTATGACTCAGAATGCCTGAACTGAAGCAGTTAATCACCTAATTTTAGGTGCAATCCAGCTGGCCTCAGTTTAGGCTGGTTACACCCCTCCTTAAGATAAATGTTTCAGATGGTTTTAGATGCGTCACTTCAGAATTTCCTCCCCACCAGCTGATATAATGGCTGATTTATATTGATAGCTTTTAAATTACTCTAAATGAAACAGATGAGCTGATGTCCTTAGACACCTAAGTCAGATGCCCAAAGTTAGGATATATGACTGTCAGTTTAGCTGTTTCCCATTAGATACACAAAAAGGCCTCTCTGAGGATCACTTAGGAGAAAGAGGAGACTTTTTTTAGGAAAGCTCTGAAAAGGCCAAACTTCTGCCGAGGCAAAACACAACAGCAATAATCAGCTTCAATTACAATGAAGATATCAGGGATCACCAGCAAGGTATCCTTCTACTTAATTCTCCCAAAGTATCTAACATTTTAAAAGTGCTCAGAGATAGGATTGTGGAAACTGGGAACTGAGTCAGGGAATTCTGACGACAATTTTGTTACAGAATTTTGATAGCCCTTTTATTGACATAGACCCAAAAGTGCCAAAGGAAATGAGGGCAAGGTTATGAAAAATATAATTTCCTAAACATTTTTTTCAGTCTAAATTGGAGGAAGAATAGAGTTCTTCATTTCAGGCTGCTCCATGGGGAGCAATATCGACTGGTAGACCTCATACTTTTTAGGGGGAGATGAAGATGTTGTTTGTAGTTGCCTCTGCTAATGAACTGGAGACATTGCACTGTAGATATATCTGAGAAGTTTTAGGTTGATTTGTTGGGATGAATTATGAGCAAATTGTCCATGGAAATGTAATTCTGGCCAAGAAAATTTTCCTGAGAAGAACATCATTAAATAGAATCATAGAATCACAGAACCATGGAATGGTGTCCTGGGTTGGAAGGGACATTAAAGATTATCTAGTTCCAAACCCAGTGCCATGGAGGGCAATAGGGAAGATAGCTGAATAATAGTTCCTAGCAGGTGTTATAGCAATTCTGGAGGAGAAAACTTCTTGCCAAATTGGAACAAAACATTTTGAAATTTCCCAATTAAGACTTCTGGAAAATTGTTTTAGCAGTGAAAAAAATTTATCTCATTTTGAGTTTCTGCATCAATATATGTGGAAGACAGCTATTACTTTTGCTAGTAATTCGTTGCTGTTGTTTATTGTTTCTTGACTGACTTTTAACATTTTATTAGAGGAAAGGAGGCATTGTTATTGCCACTGCACTGGCAGAAAAATTGAAACCTGATTTGAAGGGCACTCCCTAAAGTCAAGCAAGGTTATTGTAATGACCACTGGGGAAATTAAAAAACCTTGCAAAAGTTTAGAGATATTTTTGTTAGGGCATCTGTGTCTTGAAACCGTCTACATCTCTTAGTTAAAATAAAATTGTATTACATAACCTGAGTGATTTCAGGAGTTAGTAAGTGACTGATTTTCTGTTCCCTTGGTAAACAATAATTCATGCAAACAGATTGACTGAGATTTTACAGTGCTACTGAAATGAGAAAGCAGTGCTTGAGACTTTTTACAAGTGAAAATGACAGCATATAAGGAAAAAATGTTATAAAAGGTAGATAGTACTCAAAATATAATAATATTGAAAAAGCCAGGCTTATTCTTTTGAAGCAAATAATATTAAATGAACTGATAAGACAAAAGGCCACTAGTTTCTTATATGTGGAAAAAAAAATAGGCATTTATGTCCCAAATGAACCCAGATCAGAAAATTTATGAAGTAACGTATGAACAGAAAATACCTGACATCAAAGCCATTTGTAATTATGGGATGGTTTACAAGGAGCTGGAAAAGAAAATGAAGACAGATTAAAAGTTTTAGAAAATGTAACAAAAGTTTTGTCAGTTTATGCTGGTTTTAAAGGCTATTTTTCTGGAACAGATTTGTGTTTACCTTGAGTTCTTATGAAATGCAGGTGTCATCACTTGCTTAAACAAACCGTACATTTTAAACTACTATTGACATCACTGTCCATAGAAAGCAGCAGGAAAAAAAAAAAAGAAGAGATGGCCCTAATTAAGAACACAGAATGGAAATATCTTTGGTGCTTTAATTTTACTGTGGAAAAGAAACATATGGTGTTATGCTCATTATTACATATATATATATCTGTATTTAGTCTGTTGCATCCCTATGGTCAGAAGAATGAATTCCATAATTCTTCATGCAGCAGCAAATTACAGGAAAAATTGCTTCCTCTTGATAGGAGATGAGAATCTAGTAAGCCTCTTTAAGAGGTGTATTTGTTTCATCTGTCTTTAGACACCTATAACACAGAAATCCACATATGAGTTAATCACTTTAGGCACATTTAACATTCTCCTGACCCACATTAGATGTCTACGTTAGGATGAGATGAAGTCTGGATATAAACCCAAAAGGGCATTTGAAGATGGAAGTAAAAGCACACACTGTGATTATAGAATTGTATCCCTGGGAGAGAGAAAATTTCCCCCTCTGCTTATAAAATTATTAAGAAAAGAGTAGGAAATTAACATTGAAAATCCAGATGCCGGTATGAAATTTTTTCAGATATGCTGCTGTCTAAAAATAGTTAATAATCAATACTTTTCCCTCATATTCATATAAAGATTAAAGTTGGCAAAACTATTATTTGCTAGTTTTCTGTAGTTGAGATTCTGCAAAGCTTTCCATGAGGAGATTTCACAGATGATTTAATAGCACCTTGAAAATATAATACACTACTTCATAATGTAAAGGGTGCCATGAAATATTTAAATATCAATGGATTAAGATGGAAAATGCCTAACGACTTTTCTTGTGGAATTGTATCTCAACTATTTTGGATCCATTTTAAATCTTAAGGGATCCACCTAACACCATTATCACTGAAAAAATGATGCAATAGTTACATCTGTACCAAAATTGCTTTAACCAGGTCTTGAATTAAAACCCACTTGTATTATTACTGCAGAATATGAATTCCAATATATCTGCAATGGCAAAATCTCCTGAAAAGCTATTAACCAGAAGAATTACTTGGCTGAGCAAACCGACCTACTAAGCAATTTTGTGAAAATTAAAATTCATTTCCTACACCGCATAGTAGCTGGTTCACTATAGCCCCAGTAAATAGCTTTTCCTGTTGATGTTTCCCCTTTTTAAATTGGGGGAAGCAGTCATCCTATTTCTTTCAGTTCAAGAGCCTTAATACCAGCTGAGCAAAAGTGCTGAGGATTTGTGAGAGACATAGGTTTTTATTTCATAAGTGTCTACCTGGTAAAACCAATTCAAGCCAAAACAACAAAACTCACTTCTCACAGCCTTTCTTCATATTACAGTGAAAAAAAAGAAAAAAAAAAGAAAAAGACTGATTTTTGCTTAGAGATCTCACAGATGGAAGAGTCAGTCATTATTTGAATGTTGCTATTCTGCTTAAGATCATAGTGCTGCTGTGGCTGTTTAGTCTGTCTTGAAGGTTGCTCCAATATTTTGTGAAAAGATTACTCTGCACAATACGAGTAAACAACTTCTGGTAAAGAGCTGTATATCACAAATTGACAGATTACCTGTGGCATTCCAAACAAATCTTCTGGATCTCACAGACATTTCCAGTCTACAAGAACTGGATATCAAAATAAGCATCAGCAGTTCAGTAGCTTCATATTTTTCTAATAAGTG
>VZTA01016270.1:35115-47049 GCA_013398855.1 Mohoua ochrocephala | reverse complement strand
GGTAGAAGGTGATGTGTGTTGGTTAATCATTTCAGAAAAGATCTAGAAGTTTCCAAAGCACAGCTATATTTGTGATTAATGTGACAGGAGGGGACACGGCAGAATTGAGGAACGCTGCAAATCTTTTCAGTTTATAACTTTATTTTCATTATGCTTTTGAAAATAGGCATAACATTATTGAAGTGAATGTTACTCCTTACCAGCTGAAGTTACTCCTTGCCAACTGAAGTGCTCACGGAGACTGACCTAAACACCTAGAAGGTATCTCTGTGTCCCAATAAAGAGATTTTGGAAATACCTCAATGGAAAGGATTCAGACTGCCTTGAAAATGATGCATTAATGACTCCAAAGCATTACTCCTAATTTTTTCAATTGCTTAAACCTCTGAGATGAATTCTTTCCATTGAAAATCAGCCCACAGTATTCCTGTCTTAAAGTTTGAAATGCCTTTGACTCCCAAGATAAATGGAAAACTCTTTACTTCTCATTGTACCCAGGAGATTTCATGTATTACAAAATGGCACCAAAACAATGTTTAGAGAAGGCATTAGGGAAATAAAAGTGTTTTTCAACTAAGATGTATACAATTCTAACAATAGTACCGCATTTGGCAGATAATTAGTCAATGATGTCTTTTGAACTCTGAAAATAAATTTAGAGGGAGCATATATGCCGTGCTCTAAAAAATGACAACTTTAACTGTTTGGTGGTTGCTTCTTTTTGTTTTCTTTTTCAGCCTTTGCTTAAAGATTTCTTTTCAAAGGCAGTTTCCTAACCATGTACTCAAAATTATGTACACGTGGATAGGCCTTGAGGAAACCGTACAGGTCTGTTCACCTACACACTGCAAGAATTTTTTTACTGATTTGTATTATTTTACTTCCAATAAATGCTTTTGGCTAAGATTGACTAAAATTTTTACCTTTAAGACCCTGCTTTGAACTGCCTATAATTGCCATATTTAAACTGTTCAGACTGATACGTCCCATGACAGATGTCTGCTCTAAGATGAATAATTTTGGAAAATTCCAGCAAAAATAGCTCACCAGTTTTGCAATTTTAAAGAAAGACATTTTTCTTCTTTTTTTTCCCTTTAATGTGTTATTTTGAAGCAGTTAACTTGAATATTCTTGGTATTTTTGAATAAATCTCTCTACACTTTACAATGGTATCTTTGTAGAAATGGGTCCAAACGGAGCTCCAGATAAAATCTTAGCAACAAAAAACTGTAGCAACAAAACAATCACACACACACAAACGCTCCCTTCCTATTGATTTTACTGGGGGCAAAATTACGCCATTTGGAGTTAACAATTTTATACTAACTACTAATGCAAATTTAGTATTGTAGACCAATATTTTCTATTTGTCCCTGCTTTATTTGTTTCTCCTCTTCTGTTGCCTTCCTCTGGGCCCTTGCACATGACGTTTAAGGCAGCAGGTGCAGGAATCTGTGGACCTACAGGATTAATTGTAGAGATGGTTCAGTCAGCCTGGTGCCTCAGTACACTGCCAGAAAGGGACACCACAGGATCACAGTGACAGGAAACCCTACCTGAATGAGTAGCTCTTTTGCAGGTGTTAGAAAGGAAGGAAGGAAGGAAGGAAGGAAGGAAGGAAGGAAGGAAGGAAGGAAGGAAGGAAAAGAAAGAAAGAAAGAAAGAAAGAAAGAAAGAAAGAAAGAAAGAAAGAAAATAATTAGCACAGAATACTTAAACCAGTATTTTGACTCTAAAAATTAATTTTCTAATAAGACTCTAATTTAATTTTAATTCAAAAAATTAATTTTCAAAAAATATTAACTGAATGAAATAGAGAACCATGATTAAGACCTACATGCAGATACACTTTTTTTTTTAGGCAGCAACATCTTAAAAATGTAACATATTATCATGATAACTCTTCTGTCAAATTTCTTTAATTTTCTTCTTAAGAAAAGTACTTTTCCAAAGCCCTATTCCAACCCTCTGGGAAGATCTTTCTAGAAAAAGTAAAAGTGAACTTTTTAAAGAAATGCTTTTTGGTATCCATGGTTGAAAGTTGTGTTATTATTCATTTACAGCAGCTCATAATATGTTCAGCTTTAACTCTACTAATGGAAAGAAAATTGTGATCCCCATGAAAAATTTGCCTTACAGTAAAAATGGGAAAAGATTTTAATGGCTCTACAGATTATGACAGCCTAGTGTTCACAAACTAAACCTCCAGTTCAGTTCACACCGAAAATATATGTGCTTAACTCTGGTCACACAAACAGTTGTAGGCTGAGTCTGCTCTCAGTTGCTGGGTGCCCTCACGTCCTCAGCACACGGGAAGAGTGCTCAGTGATCAGGCAAACTTTCTTCCTGTGGCACCCACTCCACATGTACATGTGCAAGTCTGTGCATGGAGAAGACAGTGCTTCATTATGGAGCATGAGCAGGGCTAAATTGTTGCCTTGCTCAGGGGAACTTGGGAATGTTTCTCAGTTTAGTAAAATAAACACAGCTTTAGAGCTTAGGAAGAGTCTTTAAGTGGTTAAGTATACACGTAAGTATTTCTAGGATCAAGAGACAGGTAGAATAGAGAAAATTAGTTGGAAAGTAAAAATACCTGTTTTCCAGGTTAGGCTGTGTAATGTTCTAGTCATTCTTGTCATGTTAGAGGTATATAATTTGTTCCGCTGTACCAACATTTCATTTAGCCATAGTCTTTCAGAAGGGTTCCCATTTACTGCTGATTTTAAATTGTAAAGTGACAAAAGACTTTCATTTTGCACATTAAATCTTCTTGATAAGTTTTTTTTTTTTAAAAGAGAACCAATCAGTGTGTTGAAATGAATGGAAATCTACTACATCTCATAATATTCAATCACCATTTAGGAGATAAATAATGAAGATGAAAGTTTCTTCATTTTCACTATACATCACTCCTTGCTCAAGTTTGCCGCTTCAGCAGCTCTCTGAAAAAGATGTCTTGCAGCATGCCCTCAAGGGCATCAGTTTTGGACTATTTCAGACTTTTCTGAGAACACACTGCCGAGAATACTTCCTCTTTTACATCTAGAAGGATCCAGCCTGAGTGACATCTGACACATGTTGTGCTTGGAAAGGTCCTGTAAGACATATATGCCTGAGAAGACAGTAATGGCTTTACAGATCAGTTCAGAAAGGGCATGCCCTTTTAGTCTTCATGGTCTCATCTGGATGTCCATCAGCCAAGACAAGCGATTAAAATTGTCTTTACTGCTGTTTGACTTTATGCCCAGAGAAGGTGCATATCTTTTCAGTCTCTCTAAACTTTTCCCATCACTCTGCTGCTGTTCTCCATTGAATCCTAGCCAATTCTCTTCCTCAGAAAAGACACTTGGCACCCATAGTAATTAAGAATAGTCTTATTGCCTTATTAAAAGGAAGTTGCAGCAGTATCCTTTGCAATTACACGGTGCACCAGAAGGCACCATACCTAAAGGTCAAACACTAATTGCTGTTACAGGAGGAATTAGCCTGATCAAACATAGATACCTAACCAATAGGTATCTACAACTGAAGTAGTTGCCCACCAGGGAGAAGAAACAGATATTTTTAGGCTGTGGTTTATCTGATCTATTTCAGTCAGATACTTCAGTTGGTTAATCATGTCCTGAAGAACCTTTGATTATTTTTATTGATGCTTAAGAGAGACTTCAGTATGTAGCTCATGTGAAGGCATCAGCTTATCTAAAGGTAGGTGAGGTAAAGCCTGTGCTGATGAATGCGTTGATCAGAGCAGGCTGTGAAGCCAGATGGAAGTTCTGTGTCTCTGTGTGTGATTGGACTGAATGCTTTCATCTGGAAATGGTCGAAAGAAGTACCTTTCTAGCTTCCTAGAAACAATTAAGTTAGTGGGTACTTTGCCATTGAAACTTAAAATTGACTTTTATAAAACATCCTTTTAAATTATGTGAACTTTAAATTAAACGAACATTCAACTTTAAATTACATGAACTGGGTTGGTGTTTCTACAGACACAGTAGCTCTAAAATATTCATGTATATTATCTTTTTAAAACTTCACAGCTTCAGAGTTGCTTCATTAGCACTTATACACAGAGGTCATCTTCATTGTCAGAAAAGGAAAAACAAAAGTCAAAGCATTCAAATTAGAATGTCTTACAGCATTGAAACAAAATAATAAAAAAAAACCCCTATGAATGCTTATCAAATTTTTCATTGTTTTAAGCACACAAGTTTGAAAATAGAACCTGGTTTGCTTGTTGGTTTATGTTAGGACATTTCATTGGGATATTTATGTGTCAGTTATAGTTATGCAGATCTTTGTTGTATGAACCTTAATCTTTCTGAAACTTAAACTTTGTAGGAAATACCTTACATTTAATCACAAAGTCTTCGGCAGAACTTTGAATCAGCAAATTCTGATTATGCATATATGGTAATTCGGGATATATGGATACACAGAGTATGATTTACATGTGCAATTTCTGGTTTGTGGTATTTTAGAAAAATGGGACAATAACTCAGATTAAACTCCCATAAATGCCTGGAGTCAAGGAAAACATGAGAATTTCATAATTCCTTCTCACTTGTTGCCTCTGACTGGTAGAAGTTACAGAACTAACATTAAATCTGTCACTTCAATTTTTTTATCAGTAGTGGATGCTGAAATTAATTTTAAGTCAGCTGTGAGTTACAGGAGAAACATCAAATATTCCTTTGTCTCAGGAAGTGAGGTCTTGATAATTTTTCTGGCTCACTATATAAAATTTACATTTAAAAAAGAAGTAAAAGCCTTAACATCATGATGTGAAACACTTGCTATTGTTAGTGACGGTGTCTTTCACACAGAGTCATTTCCAGGAAAACAGTACCAGAGCCTGCAATCCTTACAAGTTTGTCTTTGTACAGAAATAGGTTTACTGTGAGAGTTTAGGTGGGCTAAAGCCATCAGCATCCTTGAACACTGTAGCATAGGTAGACCAGGTTGTACATCACCATGCAGCACCACATATATGTGTCTTACAAATATGACTTGTGTGTCTACTTGCAGAGGAAGAGAGCTCAACAGTAATGGAGTTCTGTCTTGGAATAGTTTCCTAGAGACAGTTCAATAAAAGAATAGATCTAGTTTGTAGATATGTAATGTGGACACTTCTCCTGCAACATTATCAGAAGGCATCAGCACACTCTGTGTAAGTCACCGTATGCCTTCTGTAAAGTAACAGACCACAGGTCATGATGATGGGGTGATGTGGTCAGAACAACATTTATCTCTGTAAACTTAGGGTAAAAACTCACCATATGAACAGTAATTTTAAATTATTTCACTTAAAAGTATCTACAAAATAAATGAATGCAGAAATGAAGGTGAGTTTCCATCTTGCTTCAAGATGAGCGTGATGGAATACCAGTTATAGTAGGATATATTTCTGAATGTTATTTTCAAAGATCAAAAAGGGGGTTTTATCTTTTGCACAGTGTTCAGTAAATGCAGCAAAGAATGGATGTCTGTATCTTGTTGTCATCAGAAAACTAGGGGTTCTTTAATTCCATAATAAAGAAACTACTTCATACTGCTTACAGTTATTCTAATGGCTCTGTCTCTAATGACATGCTTTAAAGCTGTAGCTGATGGTATTGTAAGATCTTGAGTAATAGGGCAGCAGTTTTATTTTGGCTCATGGATCAGGATGAGAAAAATCAATTTTCTGTCAAGAAGACAGAACTAGTAGTGTAGAAGAAAAATCTCTAAATACATGCATTGGCTTTGTGACAGCAGAAAGTTAAAGAGGAATCAAAACATAGGGACATGCATATTGTATGCCACACTACGTAGATGAGAAAGATCAGAAAGAGTTTAGTTTCAGTGTCTGCTGAAGTAAAACAAAGTAGAATAACAAAGACAATTGTACTTCAATATGATGGAGAACAGGGCCATGTCTAATATCTCAATGAAAATGTAATTTAAAAAACCCACTTTAACTTAATAAAAAAAAAATCCTCCACAATAATGACATCTGCAAGCGATAATTTCCTTTGTGATTTAATTATTGTTAACTATTGAGCAATTCATCCTGTTTGCATTTCAGCTTCTGGAGTTTTCCCTGACTTGTGTACTGGAGGGAATATTACTGGTATCACAGCAGGTGGCACTATTTCCTTCATATTCATTCTGAATCTGTCTCTTCAGACACGGAACACACAAAATAATTGAAAGTATTATATTTCATGAGATCTACGAAACTGTGTTCATTACAAGGTCTGTTGGCTGAAGACCAACTTGAGGGTGTCTGAGTCTTCTTATTGTTCCAGTACCTGCCCAGATACTGCTGAACTGCTGTTCAGATGCATAGCTAAGCGATGTAAGACTGAGAGCAAGGACAGCTAGGAAGTGGATTGTAGGAACAAATTGCCTCCTTTTTCTTTTTTGAGAAAGTATCATGTCCTGGGGTTGCTATTTCTTGGAACAGAAGTGAGAGAAGACAAATTAGAAAGTACCTGAGGTCCTGCCTTGTTGGGAGATAAAAAAGTCACCTGTATGGTGTGTTTGATGCAAGCAAGAGTAGGAAGTATCTTAAAGGCGTCTTGGTAAAAAAAAAAGAGTCTTTTCATTGGGGGTTTAGAGACCTGTCATCTCATAATTTTCTGTCTAATGCTAGAGTTTATGGCAAAGACAAATTCTTCCACAGTGCAGCAGTCCTGGCTTTGCTTTACGTCTTCCGTCTGGATGAAAAACTCTTAAGGCCAGAAATGCTTGTGCTGCATGTTTAAAAAGAGTAATGCCTAACTATCCTACACCCTAAAATACTGAAGCCTTGATGCTAAAATGCGCAGTATGGAGTTTGTCATGTGATTGATACAAACTTTGTACCTTGTCATGGAAAATCCAGCCCACCCTGGGGGGTAGGAATAATTCGTACCACACCATGACAAGATAAGCAGGACTTATGGTAAGTAGGATAAATGTCTTTTCAGGACTAGGAGCTTCTATTCTGTTTGATATGTGCAAGTGTTTTGTTAATTAATTACATGAAAACTTGATTGAACTTTTCTCTTTTTTTGTCCTAAGGCTGTGTCTATGACCATAGGAGATTAAATGTGTGGTGGTTATCTAAGAAGAGACTGCTACACAAGGGTGAGGCATCTGGTACTATTAGGACAAATTGCATTTGCAGAATTTAATTATTTCATTTAACGGTTTCCCATTTTGTATTTTCCATACTTATCTTTATTGAAAATGAGAAGTACAGAATGGATTACATCAAATTATTGAAATTAAGTATGTCAAAATTTAAGATTATTTATGTCCAGAATCAAGTTGCAGATTAAACAACTAGGCCAAGATGTGTCCTGAGGTTTTACTTTTCCTACCAAGGCATTCTGCTTTCCCTGTGCCTTCTACATGAATTAATTTAGCTGTATTTTCTTCCTCCAACTTGATAAATATATTGCTCTAGAAAAGAGAGAGAAAATTAATTAAATTGACAGTTATGAGCCCATTCTAAGGTATTTGTGTTGAGTTGTCATTAAGTGGATGAGGCCTTGAGCTAGTATACTCTGGAGTTCTTTTTGTGTAGACATTTTTTCGGTTGTCAAAAAGAAATTGTTGATTTCGTTTGCTTGGAAAAAGAAAAAATTATTAGAATTATAATGTCTATTGTATCACAGGTTTCTACCGTCTGTCAAAATCTGCACTCTGACACAAATATTTTGCAGTGGATAAAGCCAATCTGAAAGCATCTAAAAAGTAATGTTGGAAAAATTCTGCTACTAATCAACAGGTTGACTTTGCAAGCACCCACTGAATTAATTTTCTTAAGAATACATTCGAACTGAAAGTTGTTTGTTATGGAGACTTGAGATGAATTTTGTCTATGGGTCTAGTTGCATGCAGAGTCGTCAATCTTACTAAAAAGGAAAATTTTAAAATCAGAGGAACGTAACTTCCATGCATGAAGACACAGCCGGCTACTGTGGCATAGTATAAAATAAAAATAATTTAATTTGGCCAAATGTTGTACAAATGATAGTTTGAGTTCCATGAGTTATACAATGATTAAGAGTTGTTAACTCTCACGAAGATAAAAGCTTGTATATCAGTGCAGACTTGACTCCCAAAATCCAAGTAAGTCAGCTTTAGCGGACATGAGGATGAGAATTTGGGGAGTTGCCCTCTGGACAAGGGGCTGAGGTAGCACCAGTGCTCGTTTCGATGTGGTTTGCTACACCCTAATGACTGAAGTGGGTTGACTCTCTTGCCTGTCCTTTTAGTGGGCATTAACTGTGTGGCCTCAGTTTAGAAGCATGCTTAATGCACAAAATGTCATATTGGGTTCTTCCCTTGTCACAGTGGGTACAGCAGCCGTGGCAGATGACACAGGCTTATTGTCAGTTGCTCCTTGAGGCAGCTGGAGCTAACAGAGCACAGTGATAAGGGTCAAAATCTGCTCAGGAGAAGTTCCTTTATTTTGCTTGTCATACTTCAGTACTCCCTAGGGCTGGGCTAACAAAAATTATAATGACTCAGTGACAGAGAGATTAGGGCTGTTAAATGAGGCAGTGTGCATCACCTCCACCAATTTATAGCAATGTCTTCAGTCCAAAATGGAGTACTTAAGCTGAGTGGTTTCAGACAGGAGAGAACAAAAACCTCCTAATTAAATACGCTGACCAGTGCGCTGCTGGAGACACTGCTGAACAGTGGAGACTTTCACTCCTTTCCCTAGCATTCCCTTGATGGTTTTTAAAATGGTGCCTTTGCCTAGATCTCTTTGTTCTGTATAATCAGTGGAGGTGGGTGGATGGCCCTGAAATGTGATTTATGTCAACTTTCAACTTACCTCCCTCCGCTGGTGACAGGGGGAGTTGGATGACTTAATTAGACTGGACATCTAAACTGCAGTTGGCAAAGTTAGTAGAGATGGCGCTCTCTCTAAATGACAGCAATCTAGAGAAAATATCAATTTTATCTTAAAAGTAGATGGGATAATTCAATATTTCTGAATTGATCTTCCTAAGGTTAAAAATGACAGGAATGAAAAAGAGGCAGAGGCTTCTAAAAAATACGGAGCATACTGCACTGTGATACGGAGAATTTTAAAGAGAATTGGCCTAGCAAATAACTGAAATGTGGAACGAGATTAATCAAGTCATATGTAATCCTGCAGGAGAAAAAACTTAAAATGAAATAATATTAGAAGAGATAAAATGTTTGTGCATTTTATGTGGATGATTGTATTTAAAAAAATAGCAGAGGCTGTAATGAGCAGTAATTTCAATCAGAGCTTCAAAAGCAGTACTTGAGTTGCTGAATAGCAGTTCTAAATATGGTAAACAGCAAAAGAGCCATCTCCTCTACTGTAAAATTAAAAAGGTTCATTGAAGCTAAAGATGCTATGATGACTTGCATCAGCTGAAGAGCTGCCCCATGAAGTTTATCAGTTCCATATTGAAATATAAATTGGAAGGCATGTATAATAATTACTTCAGCTGCTTCCTGTCAGACAATGTTTAAACCGGCATGCTGTATCTAAGGGCTGCCTCACCCGAAAGGGTCCGAGAAGGAAGCCAGGGCGTGGAGGGGAGGCACAACAGAGAAAAAAAAAAAAGGAATTTCTCTGCTTTACAGGTGGAAAGAAAGACAAACTACTCCCTATTCTTCACAGCACATTTTTAACAGAGTGCTTCAGCATGGACTTTGATTATACACTAACACATCTAGGCTAATCTTCAAACAAATAGTAGTAAAAGCAAAGGATGCCGGCATTAGCATCAGATTTGCCTAAACCACTTAATAATCATGTTGCAGCACTCTGAACAAGCTGCAAGCTTGAGAGTAGGGAGTGACAATAATCAGGCATCATTGTCACAGAGGCAGATGCCAGTCTGGAAAGTTACCACAGAATGAATCAGATTAAGCCTTTGCAGCCTGGCTAGTGGAAAAGGATATTGGAGGACATATTGGTGGCTTTTGGCTACAGCAAATGACAAAATTAGTTATTTTTTGCATTACTTCATGAGGATTCTCTTCCCTCAGGGAAAAAGGATTTTGTTCATGAGTACTTCTTCCCTTATAATGAAGAGACATTGACTTTTACTTCCTCAGTTCTTGACATACACATCTCATCTTTTCTGTCTTCAGTCCTACCCTTTCCACACACAGAATGTGTGGCTTTATATATGTGTGTGTGTATATATATATGTATACACACATATACATACATATATACACATATATGGACATAAGACGCGTATATATATATAGATCTCTCTCTCTCTATATATATATATCTATATATCTATACATATATATCAGTTTCTCTACGTTTCTTGCAGTGATCCACTCTTTACAGAAAACAATTTTTAAGTGGACCTCTCAGATTCCTTAAAGCCATAACATTAAGGAAATAAATGAAAAATAGTCATAACCTCCTTCCCTGATCAGGACAGTGAAAACAGTTGGTGACATGTGTCCTTTATATAATTATTTCATCACTAATCATGGAAAGTATTCTATCATTTTGACTTAAAGTTTTCTTTTTTTTCTGATCACAAAGTAATGATGAAATATATGCAGGCAAAAAAAAACCCCACCACTACAATGAAAAGAATACTTGTTCAGATCCTGTACCAATTAAAAAAGAACAGAAAGCTTTTTAAAATTACTTCAGGTAGAGACTTAAACAAAGTACATAAGGGATTTCTTCTTTTATATTGTTAAGATGCTTTTACATCTATTGCTCTTAAATCAGCCTGTGTTTTCAGGGTGCAAGGAGACACTTGATAATATGAACAGATTTCTTCATAATGTTCCTTGGAACATTCACTGGCGAGAACCAAGAAGATACAATGCTGTGAATATCTGGCACCATGGGTGCGTAGTCATCTCTGTACACTGGAGACAGATCCATCCAATTCTGATTGCAAGATCTGGAATGAGACCGGTGTTTCCTCTGAATGATATTACCTTAATGTTGCCATCTCGTGAAAAACATGGAAGAGACAAGAAATGTCTTATCAACTGCTGCCTTTTCAAATAAGAAAAAGGCTTTTAGGAGCTGGAAGAAAATGCTGGAGGTGAGAAGTTGAGAGAAACGTAGTTGTGTCATTCAGAATGTCCTTTTTGTTTGTTTATTTTTTTCCCCACCAAGTACTGGATATCTCAGTTGAAGGTATTGCTCTCTTCCCTACCAGCATGCTCACATTTACAAAAATATTTGCATCAGTTTAGAACAGAAGTGTTTACAGTGCAGTAATATATGGATATGTTGCACAATGCAGGTGTTACAGAACAGGGAATATGCCACATAAATGGCTCTGAGTTTTTAAAGGTGAACTAACTAAGCAATTCTAGGTATGGTAAAGGATGTTCCTGTTAACAAATAGAGGAGTCTGGCATTATTTTAGTACATCTTCATATTGATCTAATGGAAAACAGATGGCCTATTTATGGAAGTTGAGTATTAAAGGACATTTTCACCCTTATGATGTTCCCGCTAATGGGTAAAATGAACCACTTGTATTATCTTAGAGAGCTGTCAGCTGCATTAGATACTAGGTATGCTTGATTAACTCTCACTGTACTTGTACCTTATAATGTAATATGGCTTCAAATGAAACACAATAAGATGGTGTTTTAAATTTGAGTGCTCCTGCTGGAAGTAACATTATCTTTTTTGCTCTTTTGCTGTAGAGTAAATCTGAATAGTCTAATTGCTTTCTGAAATCTTTAACATCCCTATTTTTTTAGTTGTATCAGTTGCATTTAAACACATATTTTTAAGGCAAAATACCTGACACCATTATTCCTACAGATAATATTACTAATGAAACAGTAGTTCGAGTGTATTAAGTGCTGTATTGCTCATAAAGCAATGCAAAATGCTCTGTGAAAGAACTGAGATCTCATTTCCAAGTTAAGATATTCTGAACAACTGGACCATTGCTTTAAAGAAAAAAA
>VZTA01016270.1:6121-35092 GCA_013398855.1 Mohoua ochrocephala | reverse complement strand
AAAAGAAGCTGTGTGAATGCATTTTTCATTTATTTCTTTTGCATTGTACAAGCGATAGGAAGTGTATTGTAGAATTTTTATGGTAACTATAGTGATCCAGCATTTTTTTTCTTTTATTAAATAATTATTTATGCAAAATTCGATATAAAAATATTTTGCTGCATTTCAAAAGCAGTGGTCTCTGTTGGCCTTTTAGAAAACAAAACTTCTGGGCTTTTTTGTGTCTCTTCCTTCTTCTACCTCTCTCATTTGTAGTCTTAAAATCTTAACTTTGCACAGTGTAAATAGTTCCACTAGTCGACCGAACTAATAATAGTTATAAAGGTAAACACGGATGTGATATTTTGGGAGATTTTGAGTACAGTAGTCTTCCAGAGAAAAACAAAATAAACCCCCCTGTCATTCAGAGCCATATGTCTTTAAATGTTTTTTAATCTGTTATCTTTTCTAATTTAATTTCTATCAAATATATTCTGCATTACTTACAAGGTTAACTCCTTTATGGACTGCATCAGTGGAGCTTTCTATGCATTTTTCACAAATTTTAATTCTAACTAAGATACTTTCCTGCCCTCCCCCCCACTTCTTTTTTTTTCTGTATTGCAGTCTATCTAGGTAATGAATTGGTCTTTGAATCGTGAAGAAGAATGGAAGCTTAACTGAGGCTGATATTCAAAGGATGAAAATATTCTTCTATTTCAGGGCTGGACATTCATTTCCTTGATTATACATTCTTGTATTTTCTGTTAATTTTACTATGTTATCTTCGATGAGATAGAGGGTGGATAAAAATGCTCAGGAATTTATCTAATCTACAATTGTACTTGAAGTCCTTTGATTGTCTTAAAAGCTCTTGGTGACCTCTTGCACTTGGTGCATCTACCCAATTTTAGTTCTCCGGTTTCCATGGCTTCCAAACGTTATTCATTTTGTTTAATAAATATCATTACTGACACTCATCTTTCCAGCAGCTAGAGCAATTTTATCCAAGTGAATCCCACAATAGTTCTGCAGTCTGACTTAATGTGATCCTGAAAATTAATTTCCCATGCAACTTCTGCCATTAGGAGTGAAGTGGTTACATGCTGAACTGATTTTCCTCTGAGTTCTGAACCCCAGAGCCGACCTCGCTTCTGGTCAACATAATTGTAGCCAGGCAGCAATAAAATACGCTTGAAGTGAAGAGCCTTTAAATGTTACAAGATCAATTATATCGGTTGGTCTTTTCTAGGAGCCAGTACTGACATAATTAGACTTGTGAGCTACCATTATTAGTTGTTGAGAAATGCTTCCTTCTCTGTTCAAAATGAATGCCCCCTCTCACAAACTGCAGAACTTTAATGAAAACAAAGCTTATTGCTGCCTTTTACCTCTTCTGTATTGCAGCTGCAGAAATATCTGCAGAAATGTATCTTGAGGTGAAGACAAAAAGACAGTGTCAGGTGGGAAATATATGTCTGTGGGACAGAATTCAAATTCTGCTTGATAAATTTGTGTCTTTGCTGAAGCTTCTTTTTTTTCCCAAGTAGAGAAAACCCACAAATTTATTAAAAAACCCCAAAACCTGATTGATAAGTATGGGAAGGATAAGCAGAAGATGCAATGCGTCCATAGCATGAAAAAAAAGTTACATAAATAAGGACAACTCGATGTAGGTAAATTGCCATAGTCATGTGATCAGGCAATGTTTGAATTACAGGAATGCTGAGTATCAGTCTCCTATTTGCCAAGTTTAGGGACTTCTGTACTTCCAAAGACAAACAGTGATGATAAAGGGAGTATTTATGTAATTTATGTGTTTGTGTTTAGTAGAATGTTTCTGTTTTGATACATAAAAAGCATTGACAGGATACTGAAATTTAGGTTCAGTTGGTGTTTTATGTGCTACAAGGAAAGTGGAAAAATTCAGAGCATTCCTTACTTTTCATTTTGTTGGCTCTACTTGTTTTTGTTTTTCAAAAGGCTAGTTCTTTGCAAGACTGATATTTCCAAATAAAATAGGGTGGTTTGATTTGACTGCCTGGTGGCACATTTCAGGGTAAAAAACCTAATGAAATGTTGTTTCAAGAAAATTAAAAAGAGAGAGACAAATGAACCATGTACAGTAAATAATTGTTCTAGGAAAGTCAAGGAGGTCTCTAATAACTCAGTTTTACTAACTAAACTAAATATTGGCAGTTTGCTTTGTAAAAGACCAAGCATCTAAAATTAAGAGCTTCACAGGACTACTCTGATTTTAGGTATCCGTGGCAATGAGCAGCAATATACATGTGTATAAAACAGTAAATGGTTTGCTCTAAGTAGTCTTTTAAATTAGTGCTTCAGAATTCCTACAGTTATTGTAAAATATTGACTTTCTCATAGCAATAAATTCACTTTTGGGGTTGCTTGCCACTGTCTGAATACCAATGTGATGTAAATGAAGAACTGACACTCAGTGACTGGCAACCTTATGGCTGCCAGCCTTTCAGTTGGTACCAGCACACAGAATCCCAGTGATTTGTATGCAGTGCTAAATCACTCTATCTCCTGCCTAACTGTGCAGCAGATGTATTTGACCATAACGTCTGATAGCATTCAGTAAGCAATTTCACGTTGAACTGTTTACCCAAATGCTTGACTTCTTGGCTCTGCTCACTAGCAAATTCCATAGAAATGAACCGTGGGGCAGCCCTGGACTCTCTTGTCTCTTTGCTTCTAGTTTTAATCTCCTTCACACTAGCAGTGGACCATTAATCCTGAAAGAAAATTTATTTGGTGTCTTAAAGGACGTTGGTTTAGTGCTCTATGCCATTACTTCAGCTATGGACAGGCAAACAAAGATAGGTTCCGCTCTTTTCAAATCTGCTGTCATTCACCCTGATAAAAGACTCTGCAGCTTACAAAAGAATATCTTTGTTTTATATAAGTTCTGGAAATAAATAACGGTTTATAAATTAAGATTTCTTTCCTAAAGTAAGATTTCTGTTTACACATTGTCAGGAGGTTTTTTAAGACATGCACGAAAGGGAGTACAGTAAAGAGAAATTAATGAAACTGTATTAATTTCAAAGTAGGCACTGAGATGCTGCACTGAATGGATAAGAAAAACTTTGTGTAACCTAAGGAATAATTCATCTGATTGGTTTTCGATTCTTCATGTTAATGAATATTGTATTCCAGGACTTGAACATCCCCAGTAGAGGTCATTACATAACTTCTTACAAATAAAAACAATTCATAACTTCTTGCTCTGTTAGCATGGTGGAGAACGAAGACTGTAAGTCTGAAAAAAAGTATGAAATTAATGTTCAAAAGATTGGACAAAATGGAAGAAGTTGGAAAAAATGCAGGTCTAAAAGCTTCAGTGGGAGTTTTGCCACTATAGAAGAAAAGGATCTGCTATTAATCATTTAATTGTATTTTTGCACAGTCTTACCCTTCATCTCTTTTTTCTGCTTCAGTATCTTGCCTCCGCCATATAGCTGTCAGGTCTCCTAGGTTGTCTTGGGGAAATATGCTGGGAGTGTCTGCAAAGGAGGTAAATATGGAGAGCAAAGCCCTCACAACTACATGAGTACAGAGAAGAATGAAAACAGGCATTGCTGTTAGAATTTTGCAGCATATCTCATTCCTCTTCTTAGCATGACTCTAGGCAGAAAGATCATACTGCAAACATAAAATTGCCTTTTTAAGCACAGGCACTAGCCTCTGAAGTGCTTACAAAAGGGCTATATGCCAGGAAACTGGAATGGAACAAATACTACAAGAATGCTGAAGAGTTTTCCTTGTAACTACAAAGACAATGTTAGATTCCAAATAAAAGACTTTAACAACCTTGCCAAAGTAATAACTATGCTTTCTATCTTGTGCCTTTGGCCACGCTCATCTCTGAGGATTAATCCTGTGCGAGATACAAAGGACAGCTAAAGCTAAAAAAACCCTTTTTCTGTTTCAAGGGGGTGTTAGAGGTCTTGCCAGAATAGGGAAAAATGTACAGTTTTTTCATCTAGGATAACTAAGAAGACTTAGGCAATGGCTTTCAGGTTCTGAAGAGGGACTCTTCTAGACTGTGGTAGCAAAATTTTAAAATGATTCATTCATAAATGCCTTTCCCTCCTTAGCTCTGCTAATCAATTAACAATATACTTGCACATTTGTTTGAAAATTTAATCATTTGTAAACACTGCAACTTTTCTCTGCTTTAATTCCTTTAATAGTGCTGAAAACAGTTAAGAAGTTTAGTCATTTTTACTTTGTAGGCATTCAGAGAATATATTTTGACAGAAACAGTTTGTGTGCTGCTTCGGTGCCCATGGATAAAAGTTATGAGGAACAGAGGCCTTAGGTTCTATACTCCAGTTTCCCCTCTGCAGCTCAGCCACCTGCAATAAAAAGAAAGGTGTTGAGAAGAGGAGTGCAGTGTGATTAGGAAGCCATCTAAACCCTAAGATGCTCATTACTTGTGATTAACCAAAATGGAAACTACACTAGTCTTTTCAATGTAGGTTTAGTTTCCATCCTGCATATCTCTGAAGTTTTGTTTGAATAATTGGCAGTATAAAGTTGGGGAATTTTTAGTTTAAGTAATTCTGTATTTGCAATTATTTTTATTTCCAAATCTGATGTTGAGGTCGTGATGTCTTAGAGAACCTCTTTTTCACATTAACAGACCATTAGCTGTGAAATCTCCATCACATGAGGGAGTCCTGGAGCAGCAAAAGCCTCTGGATGAATTTTGTTTTCTGTAAGTGTCTGTCTCAATATATTTTAATGTGAATGCCTGAATATGCAAACAATTGTATTCAAGTGAGCTACCAACTTTAATTTTATAAAGGAAACAGGAAAAAGAAAATCAGGCAAACCACCCACCCCACTAATAACTATAAATAAATTGATCAAAACTTCTTCCGCATGTTGATTTTTTGAAAAAGCATTATCTTTCTGGCTTTTGAAAAATTATTAGTAAAGAAGAGAATGTTATTCATAAACACTGGATTGAGACAAGTGTTTTGAGGTTGTTCTGACTGAGAACAGGCATCTTTACATTCCATAAAAATAGCCATTATTACTGATTATTTTAAATGGCAGATAACTTTGCTAGTCTGATATAATGAAATGCCAGTTCAATTGTGAAGTTTTGTGATGTGAAGCAGTATGTTTAGGAGAGTATTTCACTCTTGACAGTAATAATCCTAAATTAATACATCTCAGCAAGATTCAGAAAATGTGGTTCAAATTTAGTGCTACTTATACTAGTTCTGTAGAACAGTAAGAATTGGAAAATCATGTCATGATTTCAAATTAGTAAAACATATATTTAGGACCTGTTAAAAGAATGAGTTAAAATGTGAAAATGCTATGAAAAGATTACTTTGTGTGTTCAAGGGCACAGAATATTTATTTTACAGAGTTTGAAGACTGGGTGCATGTTTGTTATTTTTTTCCTGAAATGTATTCCGACTTATTCTGTATTATAATATCAATGTTAAATGATTTTTTGACAGACACAGAAGAACAGTTTCCCTAGGCTAAGTTCCATTTCCTGCTGTCCCACCGCTGACCCTACAATTCTCACTGAAACATGCTGAAGGAAAGCTCTTCACATGTGTGAAAGTGGGAGATGGCTGTGGGGTTCATCAGTACACAGTTTTCTCTCCTCTTTGCTATTTATATCTTCCTTTCTCAGCTGACAGAAGGTGAAAAACACCTAGCTTTGTAAGCTGGAAAAGGGTATGCTGCAGATTGACACAGCTCCAGATGAATGCAGAGGGATGTGAGAGAAAATCAGCTTCTTTAGGCTAGCTGGGCAATCTTACTACAGATTTTAAGAACTGACAATATGCAGTATTAATTTTGATACAAAAAAAAAATCAGCTACTTTACCCATCTACCGGGGAGATCTGATAAGTGTGTTTTGTGTGGGTTCTCATCTAGGCTTCCCTTTAAGTGATAACTGTTCTTCCATATAAATGTAATGGTAGTGTAATGTTCCTCCAAATTGGTTATACATGAATGTTTTTTCTTTGGAGAGACTCATAATGTGCACTGAGACCCATTGGCAACTAAGTTTGTCCTTATTAGCTTTTTCTTGAGAGGTTTCATTACTACTTTTTGACCATTTCTTCCTGTAGCAAAGACAGAAATTTCCTAACTCACAGCTCAACAGCAGTTAGGAAACATTAGCTATCTGTCTGTGAATGTACTCATGGAACAGAAAAGGTATAAGGATATTAGTGTGCACACGTGTATGGAGGAACCCAGCACCAACCGACCTAGTTTTCAATTCTGAAGACAGTGTTAATTGCCATGAATGCCACCTCTCAGAGACATGAGGCTCCTATAAGAGTGCTTGAGCTCTTTTCTTATAAAAGCATTTTTTTTATCCAAGGGCTTTGAAAGTCCTTTCAGAATGTTGCATAGAAAATGGTTTCCGTTTTATGATTTCAGCTTTCTTAGTAAAATATGATTGCTTCTGACTATAATATCAAAGTTCTCTGTGGAAGTATCAAGATGCACAATGATTAAACACATCCAAAAAATGGAGAAAATGAATGACCTGTACATTTTTATGAAATATGTATTAGGTTTCCCTTTAAATGGGGGTAATTTTTGAGATATGCTGCATTGACTTTCTTGTATATCACATTACACTGTATTGTACGTCTCATTACACTGTGTTATCACTTCATGGTATTGTAGTTTGTATGGTGACAGGGAGAGTGTAATGTAATGTGATGATGTACTGTAGCTGTGAAATACTATTAAATTATGACACTCGAGGGATTCAGTAAAATACACCATTTCACTAATCTCAGTTTCAGAATCTCTAGGAGAGTGCTGAGGGAAATACTTGCCTTGAAAGGATTTTCTGAGTTTACTTACCTCATTTGTGACCCATATGGCTTATTGCTGAAACTGCCATTTCCATAGGATTCTGCTATTGGAGTTGATACCCAGACTTTCCTTGTCTACTGCAGTAATGCTCCAGTAATCCCTTAACTGCGTGCTGCTAAAGGAGCGGGATCTCTTGACGAGACGGTCATTTAATTTAGAAGATTATCAATGCCTCCACTTGGTGCTTGACCTCATCCATGGCACAAGCTGAGAATTTAAGAAACAGATTGACTTGGGAAGGCTGTGAACACTGGCAATTTAAAAGCAACAGCAAAACCCCCAAACTTCGTGCACTTTCCTATGTCTCTGTTTTTGTCAAAAACTGTCAAAGCAAGTCTGAGTTCAATTTTTCCTTTTTTAAGACCAAGGGAGCAGTACTCTACCAACATGAAAGTTGAGTGATCCATTGTCTTGTATTACAAAGCATATTTAAGCCTGAGTTAAAGTGACTCAAATAATTTTTAATGTGATTAAATGATTACCTTTAATCTTCATTTATGAGAATAAATGTATTTAATTGCTCAGGTAGGTTTTTAAGATGTTGTGTATCTATGACATATACAGCTTAGCCAATGGCACATGACTAACAAAATTATTAATTTTAAATGGTATGACACTGATTGTCATATTGGTTGTCATCAGTATTATAGAAAGTCAATGTATGCCTTCAGAAGCATTCTTTGTGAGGAATATCTCACTTATTGTTGCTATTTGCCTGTCATGGGACAGAATAGTTGTAGAGGTATTGGAATAGAGGTCTTGGGGCTAATTTTTTTTCTTTCATGTAAAAATGGGTAGCCATATGTAGCCTCTATGTATATGTCCTTTGTTTAGATAGAACATAAAGCATTTTTGAGAATCTTAAGATCTCTATCATATCTGATATTTTTAATCTGCAGTGCTGTTGTCCAAGCGCTGTGGGAAACAATTAAGAATTATACTTTTCCCCTCTTCTCCTCCAAGAGCCAGTTTGTGGAGAAAACAAAGAATGGTACCTTCCCTATGTTCTGTGAAGTAGATATTTCCTGCCTTGTTGGAATGACTCTCCAGTACCTTAAACATACTTGAGTAATCAGAATGCTCCTACTGATGTGTCTCAAAAATCTGTTCCTGGCTTTTCCAAAAGTTATCACGATATTTCAGGAGAATCACAAAGGGATATGCCCCAATGTAGTGTGGTCACGGGTGGCAAGGTGTGTGGAAAAAGATGAGCAGGAATGGTTTTCCAATTGGATCGTGTGGAACTTGAGCATGACTTAAATGGTATGGCGTAAGGGGTGGAGATAGCGCTGGTTTTGTCTGGGATAGAGTTATTTTTCTTCATAGTAGCTGGTATGGAGCTGTGTTTCGGATTTGTGAGAGAAACAGTGTTAACACAAGGAAGTTTTAGCTGTTGCTGTGCAGTGCTCACACAGAGTCAAGGCCTTTTCTACCTCTACCCTACCCCACCAGGAAGCTGGCTGGGGGAACACAAGGAGCTGGGAGGGGACACAGCTGGGACAGCTGATCCCAACTGACTGAAGGGATGTCCCAGACAGTATGATGTTTCAGCAACAAAAGCTGGACTAAGAAGAAAGAAGAGGAAAGTCGTTTGGAGTGATGCTGTTCGTCTTCCCAGGATGCACATGATGGACCCAGCACTCCTGGGGATGACTGAATCTGCCAACCCATGAGAAGTGGTGAACGAATCCCTGGTTCTGCTTTACTCGTTACTGCACCTTTTGCTTTATCTATTAGATTGTCTTTATCTCAATGCACTGAATTTTCTCACTTTCACTCTTCTGATTCTCTCCCCATCCCTCTGAAGAAGAGTGAGCAGGGGCTACATGGGGCTGAGCTGCTGGCCGGAGTTAAAACACGACAATAAGGCAGACTAGAAAGGAAGGGCAAAGGCCTTTACATCACTCTTCCCTGTATCTGAATAGCTACAGTGCGGAAAAGTGTTCCTATAACAAATGTACTGTGCTGATTTTGATTGTGAATTACACTTCCTTTCATGAGGTAATTAAAGTAAGACAGCAAAAAAACATTCCTGGTTTCATTGGAAAGCTTTAATAATAATTTGCATGTTAATTTACTTCTGAAAGCTAATGAGAATCATCAGTTCTTTGTAGTTCTGTATTATAACCATGCCTTTGATTATCTCCTTCATTACCTCCTCATACTACATTGTGTCTTGATCTATATATACTAGCCATTTTTTAGATCTTGAATTTGCAACAGCATTTTTTGTCAAAAATTCAGTACAGCAGTAACAACTCATGAATAGCATCTGCTCTGGCCATAGATCTAGTTCACTGGAGTTTATAAATCTTTTTCAGTTCTGATATCTTTTATCAATAGTTACTGATACTGTATTTGGAAATGTTTCACTTGTCTGCTTGACTTCACTTGTGTCTTTTTTAATAAAAGTTCTGAAAAACAACTGTAGCTATTCTTCTACAGCTTCTCTTCAATGAAACTGCACTGCTTGTAATTTTTGTCAGCTTTGATGTTGTTCGTTGTTAAGTAACACATTCAGGGCAGGCAGCTCGGTTTGCAAGATGCAGCGCCAGCTGCAGGGTGAGCTCTGGGTGGAGAAAGACGCAGGCAAGAGGCTGTGAACTGCAGACCCTTTGCCTAACAAAGGGCACGGGGACCTGTGGCCCAGCCAGGTGAATGCACACGGCAGGAGCTGATGACCCCAGACTTTTGCTTGTTTAGACGGTGAGAGTATAAAAGCCCATGGGTTCCTTTGCTTGGGGTCTCTCCGTGGAGGCACCCAGCTCGAGCTGCTATTTTGTTATTGTTATTGCAGCAAGATTAAATTATTTTAAGCATCTGGATGTCTGAGACTCTGCTGTGGGAAACCTGCATGTGAGCTGGTGAGGAAACCTGGTGTGACTGTGTGAGTGTGGGGTGTGTAGCGGAGGGGCCTTGGTCCAAGCTCAGGCGGTTAAGTGTGACTGCCAAAGGAGTGCCTGGATGCTTGGACAGGGAAGTTTGCTTAATATAGCATATGCTAATAGATATACAACACTAATTTATATTTTCATTTCCAGCTGAATTTTTGTTTTAGCTCTCTCAGAGCTTTTCTAAAAGTCATGATGTTATGCAAATCTCAAGGTTTGTTTTAAATGCTTGCAGAATTCCAGTTTTTCACATATAAATAAGTGCATATGTTTTATTTTTGTATGTGTTCTATCCATTTTTGATGCTGCATTTGAGAATTGGAATTACTCGGGACTTGCAATATACCCTGAGTGATTACTCTGTTGCTACATTTACCATTACCTTTATACAAAACTTGATCAAGCCACCTCCCTGGTTAAAAGTTGGACAAATGCTAATTGTTTGGTGAAAGAAACCTAGCACAAACATTGCAGTGGAGATTTCATCTTTTGTGCAGTTTTTTTGGCTTTCCTGCCTTTGTCCCACTCAGTTGTTCCTGAAAAGGGACAAACAATAGAAAGTCAAAATGAGTGACTTAAATCTGTTCTGGACACAATGCATCTGTTCATGGTTAATTCATCTATTTACCCCCTAAGAAACTGTAGTTATCCACTTCCAAGGAGATCCTCAGCTGATTTAAACATAATGGTCAGGGTTCATTAGAAACCAAACTGTCAGGTTACTGAGAAGCTGTCCACTGAGTACCAAATGCCAGAGAAAAGTTTTCCTAATCACACTAAAACGTTGCAGTTTGTTTCTGCATTGCTGAAAAGGCTATTAATTATGAGTACATTTTTATGAACATATGAGTTTTTATTAATGATGGATGATCTTCAAAAGGTTAAGCTATGAATAACCACGTTGGAGTTTGCACTAGGTTGATTAGAACAGCGAAACAGATCTGCTTCTGTGCTGCCTGGCTCTTTGTGCAGAGCAGGCTGCCGTGACCAGGCGGCACAAACAGGGCCTTGCAGCAGCCCTGCGGTGTGGTCCAGCTCCCAGCCTGCCGTGCTGGGCTGGCAAGGATGCGGCCCCTCAGGGCTTTCTTGGCGGGCAAACGCTGGCAACCTCTAGCCTGGCGCCACTGCTCTGACAATGGTGAGGGAGGTGCCCCACGGCACACTGAATAGCTTTCTGAAATATGTCTTATACAACTAAACGATTTCTAGGGGAAATGGCAATACCCTGACTCAGTTACATTTTAGGGCATCTCAGCTGAGCCTCTGGTATCTCCTGAAAGAAGTAGTAATAGATGGAAAAGCCATTCTTGCTACAAAAATATCCGTTCGCTAATATCCCTTCAATAGATTTCGGTAGGCTACCGTGGTTTCCTGACAATAATGTTAAATCTTGCGTATCTTTTCTGCCTTCCTCCATTTTCTTTTCTTTTTAATTCAGGCAATCCATTAACAAATGTCTTTATTTTAGAAGTGCAAAAATGGAGATGATGATTATTATTGTTCCAGAAAAATATACATACATTGCCAGAAAAGAGGCATTTTGTGGTTACTTATAGTAAAAAGGCTTTGTGAATCTATTGCACCTGCTGCTGTGCTCCAGTAGAGCCCAGTGTTGGCTGAAAAACTGAAAGAACAATTCTTCCATTTAACATAAACCAAAATATCAATTATTCAGTTTTATACAAAAGAAAAGATTTAATTTTGAAACTAAAGTTATTTGATGCTGAAGCCGCTACTTGACAAATGATTACTTCTTTCTCTAGTTGGTGTGATCATTAGCAATCGTGAAATATCATTTCTTCCTACTTTATAATGCACTCCCATTACACTTGAAAGGACCAGTGGTTCTCACTTCTCTGCCTTGCAGCTTCTGCTGAGTGAACAGGCAAAAAGGCAGAGGAGGTAAAGTATTTTGATTGGGCATTTTTACTGTTACCATAGAGACTCATTGAAAAACTCAACTAAATGTACTCCTTAAAATGTCAAACACAGGAAGCAGGAGGGAAATTTCAGTGGAAAAATATCTGAAAAGCATAAAGCTGTTATATTAGCTAAACTCACTGCACCACTCCTTCATTCATTGTAGGTTAAGTAAATCCTGCTTCTGAACCGAAGGGAATTATTTCCTTTCAAATATGGGCTTTCAATTACCTTTGAGAGATGAACTCTAATCTCTTTGGTAGAAGATGAAAATTAACTCTATCTACCAATGCCAGTCTTACATGAAGCTTAATTAATTTGGATTTGATTCCTCCTCTCACTTCAGCTAAAAAAAAGTAAACACATGAGTAATAATTTTACAGCGTACGGAACAATAAGTGCACCTCTGATTTTATTACGGAGGGTTAAGGATGAGCCAAATACATTTTAGCATCACAATTTCTTATTACTGGTTTTCCCAAGGCGGGTGGGCTTTCATCGAGGAGTCAGTAAGCAGTGAAGCCAACGCGGCTGTGGGAGTGGGTTGGCTTTGCTGCCCAGTGGGGAGATACTGAGAGCCCGGCACCGACAGCCTCTGCCCACGCTTTGTACTCACAGCCTGGCCCACACTTGCCATTACCACCTTCTCTCTCTCCTCTCATTTAAGGAGATTAAGGATGATTATTTAGAGAAGGGTCCTCACTATCGGCAGCAGCGCTGATCTACGGAAACCTCCCAAAACTCATATCGGATAGCACCGTAAGAGTTTTAATAGGAAATAATGTGCACATGATGAAAAGTAAATGTAAGATGAAAATTGTGCATTGCGTGGCTTGCAGGAGGATTAATATAAAGTTCCTAAAAGACCAATGGGGATCAATTTTAGAATTAATATCCTGTCAGCTCTGGGTAGCCCTGTCATGTAGACTAAAACACTTTGGCTAGATTGGATATATTAGAGTGCAGTATTTATTTTGTGGTCATAAGTATTGGGCTATGGGCCAGGATTCCCAAGTTCTTTAGTCCTTTCCCAGGTTTTGACAAATACATTGCAGAATTTTCCTTGACCTTCCCTCCTCTTTGCTTTGTCTGTGAAACTACTACCACGGTACTGAGTATGTAAAAATATTCCATATACTTTAGGTCTAATGTTAGTAGTTAATCTTGATAATACTTGATTTGTTGGAATTTCTTATATCTGAAGGAATAGCATGCTGTAATGAATTCATAAACATTGGAAAAAACCACCTATTTTTTCATTCATGAGTCTCATCTACATTATTTCTTTAGTTGGAGGGCAGACTTTTTTCCCATGCAAAAAGCTTATGTTAAAAAATCAAGATTCCTAGGCAATGAAAAACATTTGGTAATATGCAATATTAGTAATATTTTTCATTTAAAACATAAATCTTTGTTAGTTGTGTGCTAATTTTTCCTCTTTTTTTTCCATGCCCAAATGAGAGATGAAACAAAAAAAAGGCAGCAAAAGGTGTAACTTTACTCAAAAATTTTCTTGTAAAGAAAGGTTTCTCAATATATCTCAAAATATATTTTGAATTTTACCTTTTTTGCAAGTCCTCACTTTTCAAATCTCTCTTGTTAAAAGGTATTACTTAGTGGCAGTAATTTTGTTTTATAAAATACTCTTCACAGTTATCTTACCAGATTGTCTCAATACATCCATTATATTGCAATTCTTCTTGATGCATGCTGAAGACGATAAATATAGAAGCTCCTATTTTGACACAGTATCGTGTTAAAATAAATAAACCATAAGAAAGGCAACTTTTTAAATATTAAATGCTTGTGATTTTTTGAAGATGTACCACATTAGTGCCCAGACTGAGAACTCTTAATCCTTCTTCAACAAGGAAAATCTGTCACAGCAGTAAAAAAGAAAGGCTTTTATTGAATTAACAGGAAAATAATAGCAATAATCTAATAATGGGGAATGCCTTGGGAAGTCTTGAATACCCTGATCATATTTAAATCTTTCTGCATACATTTAAAGTAGCTTATAAAACGAACCACTTTTATATGTCATCTATTCTCTATTTTCTAATAAGTTTTGTGCATCCCTGCATCATGAGAAAGGAGGTCAAGAGATGGACACTTGTGCTGTGACACAGTGCTCAGTCCCCGCCTATCGGAACAGATGACAACACAAGATGCTCTTACAGGTGTGAGGGACAAACACTCATGCCTTTTTCACCTCAATTTCTACCAAATTACTAAAAATAATTTATGAAAATATTAGTTTACTTGCCCAGATATGTCTGCTAATACAATGGCTTATTTTGTTGATAGATGGCAATCTCAGAATGAATGCATTTGTGAACAAGCTCTTTTTATGAGGTAATTGCCTTTAAGAATTCTACTGTTGGCTATCTGACTTAATAAACTTGTATGATATCTGGACAATGTTTTAAAATTTAATCAGAATCATAACTTTGGTGCTTACTCTTGCAAAATTGTTTTAAATATTGTGTTTACAGAAATTCAGAAAAAGAAGAAAAGGTTGCACCTATCACAATGTTATTAAACACTAAACTAGGATTTATGATAAAGGACTAGTTTTAACCCTTTCAGACCCTTAAGAAATACTGAATGCCACATAGAAGAAGCGTGGTATAATTTTTATTTGATATAATTACATGGTATTAGTCCTCATTCTTTATATTCCTGCTGTGACTCTGGAAAATCAGGTGTTAAAGAATATTAAAAAAAAAAAAAAAAGCTTAGATTTTAAACACATCTTGGGCTGTGTTACTTATCTTGCTACCGTAATGTGAATTTTGTCTTTCATGGCTACTGATCTGTTCTATGTTGCAGTAAAATGCTAATCTAAAAATCAATGGAAACATTTTTCCCATAAAACACAACGCCCTCCAGAGGTTCACTTGGCTCTGTATAGGTCAAAATCTGTGACCTCACAGTATTTGTAAAATACCAGTGGTAACTTCTCAGATTGTCACACCAAAATTGTTTTCAGGTCTCCAAGGAGGGTTCACACTCTAGTGTCAGTAGCAACAAAGGTAAGGGCAACAATTATATGTCAGCTCTATTCTATCTTCAAAGAGGGCATTTTGCCAGTCTGACACATTGGCTGAAAAAGCCTCACACGTACAAATCTTTGTTTTCTTTCTAATTTATTTTTGGGGATGTGGTAGAACCTGAGATGAATCTATAAAAACAAATAGGATCAGAACAACCATGTAAGATCACCATAGATGTAGTCACAGATAAACTGAAAGGAAGTTCACTTTCTTTCAGCTTTTGGAGCAAAATATATATTCCAATCTTTTCCCCTGTTTTGCAATCTCCCATAGTAATGAGAGTTTTTTTACACTGAGCAAGCCAGCAACTAAGAAAAATTAAATTGCCTAAATAAAAACAATTGTAAAGCAGTCTAAGGTTTCAGACTGCATGGATTTTTTTACTATTATTTTTTAAATTAAAACCTTTACAGATTTTCTCATTATTTTCCTTCACAATGTTATAAAGGATTGTGAAAAAATAAAGAAAGATTTCTCAGGAAAACAATATTTGATTGACTGCTGTTTTTATTCTATGTTTTTAAAAAAAAGGTCTTGTCTTTATGTAATACTGTTGGTAAAAGATTGCTTGTCATCTTTGCAGGTATGGAATAATTAGAAAAGAGGACATAAATGAGATTAACATCTTAACAATACTAGGGAGTATTAGAATATATTGAAGGAAGGAGAAAACTCCTCAAGGGAGCAGAAAGGTTACAGATAAGGGAAACACAATTAAATTCCATTATAAACTTGCTAGGGAAGAATTAAATGAAATGCACTGTCTGTGAGACTTCCTGGATAGTATTTGTGAAGAAAAAAAATAGAATAATGGGACATCCACGGACGTATCAATGCGTGACTTTTTTTGGGAAAAAGATATAAATGTGAGAGCCAGAGAGACAGCTTTCAAGAAGAAATAAAGTGCTGAAAGACTGGAATCATAAAGAAACACTGTGAAAGAAATGGCAAGTTTCTCATTGATCTAAACAGAATTTAAGTGTTCAGCTGGCAACTTCTGACCAAATTCAGCTTTGATGCCCTCCCCACAGGAAGGACCCATTGCTCTGACATTGGTTTAAGACAAAAAAATGGTTATGCAACTGCTGAAAAGGGGTCTACTGAACTGAAAGGTTGTTAGAGCAGAGCACAGATCACTGATGTTCTATATTACCTCGGGGAGACAATTGCTCTTTCAAAAAGGATAAGTGTGCATACGTAGAAATGACTCATGATACACATTTACACTTTGAACTAATTATTATTTAATCAGTGCCTGATAAAAAATAATAAAACCTCAGAAGAGGTAATTTCCTTTTGTTTTATTGCGTAAACAAGGGTCATGTAAAGCCAGCTGTGTAAATGTGTATTCTTCTTTCAGGCATGTTATTCTAGGCAGAACTAGGAGCAGTCTCTATTTTTAGAGCTGCCTGATACTCCCTGCTGTGCAAAGCTGTCTCTATGACATGAGCTTTGCCAAACTTTCCTGTTTTACTTGAAAATTATTATAGTAAACATCTTCATGAATGTTTCCAAAAATTATCAGCCATAAAAGTGTAGCTATCATCAAGAAGCCAGAGAAGAAAGTAAAATTCTTCATCTTAAATACTGCTTGAGATGAAGAGAAGTACCACGATACACTGAAATGCCCTATGCATTTCACTTTTTGAAACTTCACATTTTGTGGGTATTATTTCTTGTGTCAAATATGACCCTTATGCCATCTTTAATGATTTAAAATTTAACATAGTTGCATACTTTAAACAGTTTAGACATTCTCAAGAAACTCACCATTGGTAGGTTCCCATCAGAACACGTCGTCACTGCGGGTGCTCTGCATTGGATGGTGCCCTACTCAAGGCTGCTCTTACTCTCCATGCAAGAAAATTGGACATTTTAGGCAAGGCCTATCCCAGTTAAGGGTCATTTGAAGAGCAGAGTGTAACATTTGAAAAGCATATTATTATTGAATAAGCAGGGTACCACATGCATGCATGTTGATTTTTTTTACACCATTTGAATTTCTTCTGACCCAGAGCAGTACATGCATGTAACCACAGCACATCTTTAGACTTCTCAGCAATGCTGAAAACAGAATGACTTAGCTTAGGCAGGGTGTTCCTATAGTTATGATTTCTGGTCCCTGAATGGAGTTTTTCAAAATCTGGTTTCCCGGTTTTCTGTGCATATATATTGAAACAAGAAGTATACAATGATGCATTCTCTGTCACTGTCAATTTTTTTAAAAAGAAACACTGTTCTACTGTCTAATTGAAAAAACCCAGGAATGGGCACTGACCTTTCATGCTAGTCATGCCCCTGAGCTTCCACTCAGTGAAGAACTAGAGAATTGCCCCAGCAGAGACATGCCCTGGGACACTGTCATGCTGCTCAAGTGGTAACATGCAGTACAATCAAAGTCCAAAAACATGCTAAAAAGGAAGTGACTTATTAGCCATTTGTTCACCTCCTAAAAGTCTATTGTAAAAGTGGGATGATCCACAAGAAGGGGAACATCCAATATTTGCTTTCTTTTTTTTTTTTTTCCTACTTATTACTACCCTTTCCACACTTTTTCCTACTTATTACTACACTTCCACCTTTTTGGTAACATCCTCAGTCTAAAAGCTATGTTCATGATAAACTCTCCCAAAAGACACTTGGAGTTTGCTTTATCAAATAAATCGGTACTGGCTACACAAATTTCAAACACATATAGAGTGAGGTAGAACATTTAAGACAATTGGATATTTTGGGGTCTTATTTGAATGAACACGGAAAAGAGACAGCTATATTCCGAAGGTATAAAGTAAAAGTATTTAGTTTCTTATTCAAATTCAATTATTTTACACTACAAAAAAAGAATAATTTTTGTTATTACCTAAAATAGGTAATAACATAAAACTTACAAGGCAAGTTTGACCTGTTGGAAATGGGCCTAGTTGTCAATTCCCAGTCAAGTGCATAAGCTTCCTTGTTGATACAAACAGAAGGCGAAATGTCCAAGTCCATATAAAAATGGTAGAAAAACTTGAAAGTATAACCCAAGTGTAAATCAAACCAATTGGGATGGATGAGAAGGTTCTGATCTGAGTAATAAAATAAAACTATTCTATTATGACTTTAAAGCCCCTAAAAGCAATAGGGAGTCTTGAAGTTGATCTCAGAGCACAACTCTGCGAGGTGTTATCTCTGCAAGAGGAAAAAGCACTTACGGAAAATTCCTTTAAAGGTTAGAGCTTTCTTCAGCTATAGGTCACAAAGAGCTGAGGTACTAAAGTGCCACACTGATACCAGAAAAAGTCCCTCCATCAGCTTCATTCAGTATAAATTCTTACCTAAGAAAGTTGTTTTATTGAACTGTACAAAAAGAGGATGGGTAGAAGTGGTATAATTGCACCTTGCTTTCTCTTGGCTATTATCAGGAACAAAAGACTAGTAAGGGTCACAATAAGGTGAGCACTATCTATTTGCTGTAAATTTCAATCATCTAAAAATCTGAGTAAGACTCTTGTCCTTAGTAATCTAAACTGAAGACTGATTATATTCAGATACTGAAAAGTAGAAATAAATGTGCTTCTTAATACTTAATGGTAACAAGAAATCGACATCCAATATTTGTAAAATACATTCAGCTGTTACCACTCTGTATGTAGTCTGTGCATAACACTAGGTTGTAGAGGGACAGAACAGTTATTTTGAACCTCTGGTGGATCAGGCTGCTTTATCCTGATGGTGTCTGTGAGGAGAACATGGCAGCCAGCAAAATGACCTTTCCATGAGAAAGTAAAGAGAGCCTAGACACAACAGAATTGAGATTTCATCTCTGTGGAGGCTTGGAAATGATAAAAAAACCCTGATCTCTCTCATGACTTTGAGACAAATGAAACAGCTATGCCCCAAAGACATAAGCATGTTGCAGTTTTTACACCAGAAACATGCATAGCTAAGCCTACCAGCTCCCAGAGGAATGGTAAGAATCTCCAAGGAACCTTGGCTCCACACTGAATCAGTGCTACTAACAAAATACACAGGCATGGGGCATGGGTGTAGAGAAAGGTGTTATGTTGAGTGATAAAAAGTAGGCATTTAGGACTGAAATGAAACCTGAGAGCTTTTTGGTCTCCTGTGGAGACAACACCGCAGAGCACCTCTGAAGTACAGTGCTTCTGTTAGGTGGTGCCTTGTTCCTTTGTCTGGCAGATACATACAAGACATTTAGTAGCACATGTTCAGCGTGGTGACCATTGACACAGTCCTGATACTTTGAAATGGACACACAGATCAAAAATATTCTCCTTGACGAAGCAAATCTCACAGCAGATATGTGGAAACATGCAGACGTAACTCTGAAATCACAACCAAGTCAGATTTTCTATCTAAGTTCATATTTGGAAGGCTCTAAAAGAGGAAGAATATTTACCTCTTAAGTGGAAGGTGTAAAAATATACATCAAAACTGTGGAACTTCTACACAGTACCTGGATATACACTGACAGCATATCAGGATGAGACCTGAATGCTCATTGTGTTATACAGCATTCTTCCCTCTTCCCCACTTCTTCCTCTTTCCATTGGATGAAAATGTGGGTATGTGACCAGAAAAGGATTTACTGAGCACTCTGGCTGTTCATGAGAGCAGGTTCATGGGAACACAACATAAAGCATACTCAGCCAAAATGCTGCCACTCACATCCACGGACTCAGCTGGTTAATATTTCAGAGGTACTGCCATTAAGAAAAATACATAATGGCCTATTATAGTAAAGGTGGAAATAACTGGTCCAAAGGAGATTACTGTTTCTACCTGATTAACATAAATTCCTACAGCCTAACCAGGATCAAAGTTTAATCTTTTCAAAGCTTGTCTTGTATACACACATCTGCTGCACTTGACATTTTAACAACATCTGTTTTCACTTATCTGATGTCTCTATTTCATTCTGCTAATGCTGAGAATATGTTCTTGTGTGCACATGGAATTTTATCTTTCTGACTTCCCAAGTCAGTGTGGACATCTGGTGTTCATGATTATTTACTCTGCCTACTGATTTTGAGGAAGGAAGGTGTTACTGTTCAGGAAAGGAAGTTAAGGTATATTAAAGTTTTAACCCCTTTGTTGCAGGAGATAGGTGGTTGTCCAGAGTCATATTTTTGTAGAGTCAACCTTGAATCTTGCTTCTAAGCAAGGATTGCTTGTAGTGAGTTAGACAGGACAGTATATGTCCTTAGCATTCCAGCAGGAAAACAAAAAGAGGGCTCAGAAAGGCAGACAGGATTTGAGGCTTACATGTTTCATGAGCTTTCTTCAGTGAGGCGAGACTCATCTTTGATTCTCTGTGACAAAGGCAGGGAATAAATTCTTAGGGATAGTTTCTCTGGCTTAAATGCAAAACACGTTAAAGCATTTATTTTAAGTTCTGATTTTAAATGTTAACCGTGTCTGCTAATAACTTAGGACAATTTGTATCAGTCCTGTTGATGCAATGCTGATACAGGGTCAGAAGGGAAGTTTTCCTTGGCACTAGGAAAACAGGGAAATATTTATTATATGAGTAGAAAGGGTTTGTGTTTGTCCTATATTTATTGCAAACAATTCTACTACTAAGAGTACTGTTACTTAAAGGATTGTGTCAGGATAAAGCTGTCTCCATACAAGAGGAAACAGAATCTTGGCAGCCCTGAGCATAAATTTATCCTCTCTCCAAACAGCATTAACTCGTACAACCATTTTCCCACAAACTGCAAAATACTACCTTGTAAGAAATGACAGTGAAGAGCTACAACACACACATATACAGATACACAAAAAAACCCCACTTGTGCAGCAGAAAATGGTACTAATCTTATTCAAACTGCATAGCAAATGCACTGAGTCAGCAAGCACCATTTAATCACAGTATTTTAATGAAACAAAAGAATATTAGATCTGGCACTGGGGAAAAGAAATTCTCTTGTTACTTGGATAACCAGCTGACTGAGCACATTCTGGTGACTGGGAAAACCCAAAGGCTCATCTCTCAACCCAAAAGCAGGTTTAACAATACAGTGCGAGTCTATACAGGCAAATTCTCCCTCCCTCCCAAAGAGAACTCTCTCATCTTTATAACTTATTGGGAACACTCCAGGCCCTCTGCAGCCTTCTGATCTGATCATTAGTGTAGCTGCAGTTATTGTCTTACATTGTAGTTTTGTTGACAAGAGTGTGAGCCAAAAATTGTGTCAGGCAATGGGATAACTACGAAGTGCAGTGGATTGTTGTAGACCAGTGCTACATGCTATCTGTGAAGCCATTTGGTGATCATACTTAACTTGCTAGTACAGAGATTATGATCCTGGATTTGCGTGTGGTTAGTAAACAAACAGCGCCTAGACCATCTTACAGCCATATTTTGCTACATTTGAGTGGTGTTAGCCCTACTTTGACTGGGCATGTTGGTCTAGCCAACCTCTAGAAGTGTTTTCCATCTAACACAGTTCTGTGATTCCTTTGAAAGTAGTAGCAATTTCCTCTCACTCTCAGGGTTGACAGGTTAAGTTATATTCACTTAGAAATACTGGCATTAAACTGTGAAGAACTTCACTGATCTACAATATCATGGCGTGAAAATATGCCAGAAATAGATTATTCAAAATTTACTGCTCTGCAAGATAAAGATGTATGTAAAGATGAAGTGCTGTCAAACCTGCAGCACTTACAGTAGTGTCCTAGTGGTTTTTAGAACTTTTGTTCCCAAGAGTGAATTTTATGACAGGTTGTGAAGAACACATTTCATAACATTACACTTTAATGATGCTTCCTGTCTTGATTCGATATAAGCTGGTTTTTTTACAGCCCTCCAACCGTATAATAGTGAAAGAATTAGAAGCAAGGTTAAGTAATAGTTCATGTGACTACAGTGTGGTAAACACAAATAATTTAGATGATTTGCTTTTGAATATTTACAATTATTTTTTTTTTTTTTTGCCATTCAGATGACCTGGTGAGCAAGAGCAATAGATCTCTTTATTTCTTCATGTTACACTACATAGGTAGCAATCTGAACTTCAAGACACAAGTTACCTTGAACGGGCTTAATTTTATATAGTATAAATATTTTAAAGTTAGCTGTCTAAATCTAGGATAATTTCCTTCGATTTCCTTTGCTGTAAGAAATGACTATTTGCCATCTTCAGAGTTGCACATTTCATCCTAAAATAGGTATCTCTTTCATCATATCATGAAAGGGAGAAATTGTGACACAAGTCCAAGGCACAAAATTCTTTAACAGCTCAAGGACTTAGGGTTTGCATATGCAAAACAGTTGAAAGAGAATGTTCAAGTGGTTAAAAGGCCATGTTAATATATTTTAAAATACCTTGCTGTCTATGTTTATTTCATGCTATGTTTTATTTCACGCTCTGTTTATAAATATCATATTAGACAAGGAATACAGGAACTACTCTGTAGAATCAAACCAAAGGTAAACATTATGGCATCCTGTCCTTGGAAGCAACACCAATACTTAGGAAATGTAAAAAGCACTGTGTGATCCACCTTTTAGTCAACTCTCAGTTTCTGGTAATTAGCCATTTAAAATCTTCCTGTAAAAATTACACCTGAAATGTTGTATTGAATGTTCACTACAGGCCTAAATGCCTGAGAGATGTATTAAATCCATTTTCTGAATACATTTCCACCTTTGACCTCCAAAATGACTGTAGCAAAGAACTCAACACTGCATTCAACATGGGGCTCTGTGAGGAAAACAGTGCTTATTTACTGTATATCTGATGAACTTTGGATGAAAATCCATAATTATAATGTTAAAATAAAGATAATATGATTCATAACCAGATTAACCATTTCTTTTTCAAAATTATACAGATCTTGATGCTATTTTTCCTCAGTCATGCCTTTTTAGACTCAGTTGCATTTTATGTGGGTGAGATAACATATGTCTAATTGTTCTTTGCTGTAACATTTTTTCTAGTTCTGCCACAGTCTGGTTTTAAATCATAGATAATATTTTTTATGTAACATTCCAGATTGCAGATATTTATTCAAGTCATCTATGCATATTATACTTTCCCAGAGACCTGTCCATATTGACTGGAGGTTTTTCTCTGTATAACCAAATTAGAGATTATCTATAACTATAACTAACACTATAAGTTTTATAAGTGTTTTTGTTTTCCTTTTGCGTGCATTATTCTATGCTTACTAGTTTTACATTTCATATGTTGTTTCATCCTGGAGTCACTGACTATGGAGAAATCCTCTTGAGCTCCTTACAGACACTTTCGATTTTGACTACATAGAGTAATTTTGAATTATTTGAAAACATCACTGCCTTGCTATTTATCATGTTTCCAAACATTTAGGCATGTATTGAGCAGCCAATGTCCAAATTTAAGAAATTCAAGTGAGAGCTTGTTGAAAGCTTTTTGAAAATAGAAATATAATTAGATCATACTTATCCACCTACTCAGTGATACTTTGGAAAAGCAGATAGATTTGTTAGGCATATTTTTCCTTTGCAAAGCCCTTATTAACTCCTCATCAATATTCTTTATTTATCCTGTGTTTACTAGTTCCTTTCTTTACACAGGCTTTACCAGTTAGATTGATACATATCAGTCAAATCCTTAGTCTTCACCATGTTAAACATTTTGTCATATTTCTCTCCTTCCATTCCTCCGCTGATTGATTTAAGAAATAGGTTACATATGGTAGTCAAGATCCTCATAGCTTCATATGAGAATTCTTTAAAAGTCTATTGAAAATGATTTAGTTTTATTCAGTTCACTGTACTTGCTATTTAGATTTTTTTTTTAAATCCCACTTAGGAAAGATTCAGTCAGAAGTACTTCCTCAAATTCTTGCTGTAAAATTAAGACCTGATATAAGAATCTTCTGGATTACTTTTGGCTTCAGAACAGTTCTAGAAATTCACCTCTCTATTCTGCAGTTTTCTCGTGAGAACTTATTGTATGAGTGTTCCTCATATTCTTCCATCATCTGCTGATAACTTTCATTCTCAGAAGCCCTTTGATTTTGATATGTTTGAAAAGATTTTATTTTGAGTCTGTACAACTTTAACATATAGATCCTTGACATGCTTCTTGACCTGACATTACGGGTTTAAATCTGAATTTCCAGGTTTATGCTCTTTTACATCTTTCATGGATGCAACCTGTGTTTTTTTTGAGGCCCATTTCTCCCATTAATAAAGTCTATTTTAAGACTCATATATTCTTCCATTTCAATTTCATAATAATTATCTTTCTCACATATATGTAACTGCTCAGTGAACTTTGTCAATCTTTTTCTTCCTACAAGATATAGAACTAAAATATATTTTGATGATCGTGTCCACCAAATAAGAGCTTGCAGGTTAATCTAAAATGTGGCCAGTGAATTTTATTATGCTCTCTAGAATGCTACCTCTCATCCCACCCAGCTGTCTGGTTGCAACTGCCAAAGTGTTTCACAGTTCCTTTTCTACATATGATTTTCTTTCAGGAGAAAACTGAACATACTGAGAAAGAGGAAGGGGAAGGAAGGTGAAAAGATGTGGGAAGTTTTCTGAGATCTTACTTTACAAATGAAGCTTGAAAGATGTTTTGAACTAAAGCTAGTGTGATACTCAAGATTAGAGCAGGAGTTGCCTTTTTTTCTTGTGGTGCGTCTGAGCCTCCAAGAAAAGGTAAATTATACTGTAGAAAAATGTAATACCCACAGCTTGACTTGAATTTTACCCAGTATACATAGAAGTTATTGAAAACGCTAATTATCTTTGTGTTTCAATCTTTGCAGCTCTCTGATTTGTCTTTGTATATCATACTTTATGCCTATAATAGCAAGTTTGAAAGCAAAAAAACCCCAGCATATAGTTATCTAGAGGTTTCTATTTCTTGAATAATGTGTAATAAATTCTAATTCAACCCAGTTCTTTGTGTGCATGAGATCATTTCAGAAGTACCAATATCCCAGCAGAGTTCTTATCGATATTGCAGAACACATACTAAAGAAGGAATTCTTGTAACATATGAACTCATCTGAACAACCCAGTATTGTCTTCCTCAAGTTGTTCTTACTAGCATCAAAGACAACAGACAATATATGGGAAAGCAGAACTGCTTAAGACATGCAATGCATTTGCTATTATTATTACTGTTCACATTTAAATATTTATTCTATCAATCAAATGAAAACCTCATATTTTTCATTGTAGTCATGAGGGTGGTCTATCAGGATCCTGTAGGAAAACATACATATTCTCTTTTTCAGTGAAAGATACTTGGAATTTCAAACCTTCTATTTTAGCTCACTAATTCTCTTTTATTATTTCTCTGACATCAACAAGCTGTGACTTCATTTGATTTATTTTGTAATATGTTACAGAGCACACACTTTTATTATCATTATAAAATGTCAGAAATATTCATCTAGAACCTCTGGTGAAGATACATATTAAGTTTCCACTTTCTTGAACTTAATATTCAATTCCATATTTTCTTCAGGTAACAGTGTTTTTTTCCCTTTGGATGCCTATTATTTCTTTGCTGTTTTACTTTGCTAACTTTTTTTGGTGTTTGCCTTGTTGTCTTTCCATTTTTGATTCCATATGAAATAACATTCACTCTCTTCTCCATCAGAACTATTCAAGAAAATCCAGATCACAGAACATGTCGAGAATCATCAGAAAGGCAGATTTCATTACAATTTAAAAAACAGTCAAGTATCTAAAATATTAAGATTTGGATTTATTTTTTAATAAAGATTTAAAATTCCTGAACTCATCTGAACAACCGCTGAAAGTGTGCAGCTAATCCTTTTCTAGGACATTTAAAACAAAATATTCACTGATAAGAAGTGAAGTTAAAAATTTATATTACATTGGCTCTCCATGACCTTACTATGCTAGGTATTAAACCATGATCCAAGATAGTAAACAGATCATAAAGGCCTTACAAAGCAAAACAGTGGTGCCAAGTGAGTCAAACAACATGAGATTAAACATGTAGCTGATTTTGTTCGTGTTCTAGAATAAGAGAAACACAGAATCATTTTGGTTGGGAAAAAAACCCCAAATCATTGAGTCTGGTCTTTTAACAAACATCACTTTGCCAACTAAACCACAGCCCTAAGCGCCACATCCAGTTGTTTCTTGAACACTTCCAGGGATGGTGACTCCACCACCTCCCTGGGGAGGGCATTCTAATGCTTAAACAACCTTTCAGTGAAGAAATTCTTCCTGATATCCAACGTGAAGCACCCCTGGAACAGCTTGAGGCCATTTCCTTTTGTTCCTCAGTTGCCTGATCTGTTAAACCTAACACATCTAAATTATTTGAAATGGACGTTTTTCCTGTTTAGCAAGTATAAATAGTCAATGTTCTTTTGACACTAGAAGAGAAATGAGTCTGACAGAAAACTTAGATACAGATAATGTGAATCTTCATAAATACGGTTTGAGATCACTTCATGCATAAGAAGCAGTGTGAAAAAAAGTTTTCCAACAGTATTAAGTAATTTTTTTAATGTAATAGTAAATTTGGCATAAAAACAAATGGAGTGTCATTTTTAATAAGAAATTCAACCCATTTCCAGTTACTAATTTCTGTAATCATTTTCTAATTGAGCTACCGAGAAAGCAATACATGGGGCTCGATTTTCAAAGGCATGATAATGTTATAGGACATATTTGCTGTAGTGTCTCCCACAATATTATGTGAGTACAAAGGGAAGAGAAATAATACATGTGATTACAAGTGGGAGCTGGTCCAGCAGAAATATACTGAACAGAGAAATTTGGTAACAATTATACTATGGCTAAAGTTCAAAACTTTAAGCATTCTTTAAAACAGGTAAAGATTTTTTTCTTTCTCAGGACTGAATACAGATTCAAGTCTCAGAAGTATCATTTTATTCAAAAATGTAGCCTGGAAGGAAATATATGAATTACATTTTCTTCAGACTCATAGAATACAGTTTAATTCTTAATCCACTATTTGCACATAAATGAGTAATATAAGAAAATTATATTATGATGTGGAAATCATGAAAATATTGACTACTCATTCTTGTTCCCTTACATACACAGCACACAGTAAATATTTGAGATAGATATTAAGATGAAAATGTCAGTGGAAAATATTGTGAGGCAGGCATTGCTTCCAGTTCTGTCTTTCATCACTCAGATCTCGATCCTTTAATTCTTTTTTTTTTCTCCTCAGGAGAGCAGTGGCTGCTGGGAAGGCTCCCAGGAAAAGTCTTGGGAGACAAGACAATCAGTAGGACCTACTACAGCAGATTAGTGAGAGAACAAGAGGAGGAAAGATCACCTGTTTCTCAGAGTAATACAGTGGCAGGAAAGAAAGACATGTGAGTCAAGGAATAATAGCAATACAGCAGGTACAATCACACTATTCAAAGAAGCATCCAATTACTTGAGGCTGAAGTGACACATGCCAGTCTCTCATATTTTGCAGAAGCTTCATCTCTTGGTCTCTGATTGACCTCACTTATCTTCTTTTATAGGATCCTATGATCACCAGATTGCTCGGGCTGGAAAGGACTTCGTGATGACTCTAGTTCAACCTCTTGCTCAGCAAAGTCGGATCTGAGGTGATACGTAATTCCTCAGGGCTTTGTCCAGTTCGGTTTTGGGTGGAGGATACAGTACCCAAGGTTGAAGCCTAAGTGGCCTCCTTATGCAGTCTGAAATCTCTGACTTTGCCCAGCCCTCCTCTTTCTCCCTGAATTCACTGTGGCAGCACAAAAAAAAAAAAAAAAAAATCTCTATAGGGTTCAGAAATGACATCATGTATGTAGCTGGGTAAGTCACAACTGTGTTTTGTAATGTTAGAGATAGAAAAAAGGTGATTATTGCATTGTGTCAATTCACATTAACAAAGCTGAAGATCGAGGTTTTTTCAGCCAATTTTAGACATCTTTATATGAGTCTAAGTTCCCTTTATGGGCAGAGCATACATCATCTCTTGTTTGTGTACTGTAGATGATTGAAATGGGTCAGTCTAATTATCATAGAACTCCACTGAGTAGATTTTCCAGTTGATATTTTGCTTGAAATTTGCTATGAAACTTAGCACAAGTTATTTCATGTTTAACTAAAATTTGTGGCCATTGCTTAGTACAGTTTATAAAAATGAACTTCATTAACATTGCAGACTTGCTACCCAATTGCACCTCAACGAAATTTTCCCAAGACAGGAAGGCCAAGGCTACTCCTCTTTTGCTAGTCACATTGGTTTCAATATGTTTGCTGGTGAGGCCACTTCTGACACCATCCAGCTCTATATTAGATATACGTATATATCCATGGTATCCAAAAAGTCATGGCAGTCAGAGGAAGTCCCAGCTGACTGGTAAAAGGGAAACATAGTAACCATCCTCAAAAACTGAAGAAAGGAAAACCCTGGGAACTACTGACCTGTCAACCTCACCTCTGTGCCAGGGAACAGATCCTCCTACCAGCTCTGGTAAGGCACGTGGAGGACAGGGAGGTGATTTGAGACAGTCAGCACAGCTTCATCAAGGGAAAATCCTGTCTGACTGATCTAGTGACTTTCTATGACGAAGTAACTACATCAGCAGATAAAGGAAGAGCTCCAGATGTCATTTCTCTAGACTTCTGTCAAGCCTTTGACATGGTCTCCCACAATATTCTTCTCTCCAAATTGAAGAGTGATGGTTTGAACACGTGGACTGTTAGGTGGATAAGGAATTGGTTGGACAATCACATCCAGAAGACAATGGTAAATGGCTCAGAGTCCTGATGGACATCAGTGATGAGTGGCGTTCCTCAGGGGCCTGTACTGGGACTAGCATTATTTAATATCTTCATTATGGCATAAATGAAGAAATCGAGTGCGCCCTCAGCAAATTTGCAGATGTCACCAAGCTGAGTGGTGAAGGATGTGATGCCATCCAGAGGGACCTGGACAGGCTCAAGAAGTGGGCCCATGGGAATCTCATGAGGTTTAACAAGACCAAGTGCAAGATGCTGCACCTGGGTCAGGGCAACCCTCAGTATCAACACAGGCTGAGGGATGAACAGATCGAGAGCAGCCCTGCCCAGAAGGACTTGGGAGTGATGATGGATGAGAAGCTGGACGGGATCTGGCAATGTGGGCTTGTGGCCCAGAACGCCAAATGTATCCTGGGCTGCACCAAAAGCGGTGTGGCCAGCAGGTGGGGGAAGGTGACACTGCCTCTCTACTCTGCCCTGCTAAGACCCCACT
>VZTA01016269.1:320624-369019 GCA_013398855.1 Mohoua ochrocephala | reverse complement strand
AACCTTCCTCCCCAAAACAGACTGGTTTTGCTCCCTCTGAGCGCATGAGGAAGCCTTACAAAAACAACGCACTGCCCATCCAAAGCACTGGCTATTTAGAACAAATGTGTCCTGTAGGAATTCATTCTGGATCTCATGTTTCTGCTAATGATGATGATTATGATGAACAACTGGCTTTTGCTGTTGCTTTTTCTGCTGATTCCTCAGTTCTTGATAGAAGTGTTGTTGCTACAGTAATTGCTGCTGGTCCAACTACATAATGTGAGCAGAATCCACAGAGGTACAAACAAGCTCTTTAGAAGCCAAGTGAAGAAACCTGTAATTTTACAAACAGGAAGAAGCAAAATTGCTAGCAGTCACCAAACAGCGCAGGAGGTGTGCCGCAGAGAAAATCCCAAACAAGAAATGGAAGTGGTTCTGGGTCGTGATGCTTTAAAGAAACTTGGGGCCTTAGGTTTTGGGGGATTGTTTTATTTTTTCTTTAAATTAACTAGAATAGCCATGTATTAAAAAAAACCCTCCAAAACCTAACAACAAAGCAGTCGAGGCAGGATCTGTGCTTTATTGACGTCGCTGGCTCGGACGTAACAGACATTGGTAGCACAAATGGTCACTGTCAGAGCCAAATGGGGACGTGACTGTTGGTATTATCTTCCCATAAGTGATTCCCAGACATATTTAGATTACAACCCTTTTGTAAATAGTCAGCTTTTTTCCTCACATGCTTTATGGCACTTACCATGTATGGCTCTGTTTAATGAACAAGGCTACCCTAAAACACCCTGAGAACAAAGTAAATCTAAGATAAACAAGCATTTTTAAAAAAGACGGCAAACATAAGCAAACATTTTTGATCTATGGCCAGTAGCTAAAATCTTCAAGTGCTTCAGAAAGCTACAAATGGGCTTTCTGATCATCTTGGGAGCCTAAAAAGATATCAGCTGTTTAATCTAGGACATAGAGTATCTCATTTACAGGCAGCCTAATATCATAAAGGTCTAATGACTAGCAAGATACTACATGATATTGTCTTCTATTAATTTCTTAATAGTCTTGTCCTGCAGCACAAAAAGCTCCTGTCATTAGTGCAGTTGATATTTTCATAATTTAGGGAACTTCTGTAGAATTAATGAACTAATGACACAGAGTTAGAACATTACCGTATTTCTGTAAGTACGTGCAACCAGGTATTTGGCCTTGCAGGTGAGGCTCCCAGACCTCTCATAGATCCGAGCACAGATCTGCTACTAAATCTTAATAGAAGTAAAGAGATGGAAACATCTTTGGACAAAAGGTATTCTCCCCAGGAAAGCCAATTTTCTCATGCCTGTCTGCAAGAGGTTGATATCTTTCCACACTCCACTTTCCAAAGCCAGAAAAAAGGACTCTTGAAGTTTTGGTGAGGAAAAAGAAAAACAACTCTGAAAACTGTAAGAGAAAGACTCGTGGGTGAATTTAGAATTTTAGGACAGTAGAGGGGAAATTATAATTTTGATTTCACAGCAGGACAGAGGAATGTTGTTTAGGTGTGGAACGAGGGCCAGAAATCATGTACTGCAAGGTTCAAAAATGCAGCCTAAGGTGCACAAAAAGGCCTTATGTCCATGGGGTCCTGAAGAATATTCCTGAATGATCAGAAAATGACTGATTTGTTTTCTTTTTGGGATTTACATCCGGGATACGCAGTGGAAACCAATGTTTTTCTCAGAAACACTATGTAAAGACCAACTGAACATGGAAGTTCAAGCGGTAAAGCAGAAGGCTCATTCCATCAGAGATGAGCAAAGAGGACATTTGGAGACACACTGGCATGATACAGGGATATTTTTGTCAGACCTTGAAGACAGCAAGCAGATTCAGCCTGTTGCAGCAGTCTGGTAAGTATTTAATGTGAAAGCTTAACAGAACTCATAGAATTAACAGTCAAAAATTGCCGATATTTTTAAACTCTTCGATTCCCAGTAGCTTTAGTATTTGAATACTGAAGTATTGCAGCTGGTATAAATCAATTGGTATAAATTAAAGCAAGGAAAGAAACAACTTCTTTAAATAGCAACATAAAGAGAGAATTATAAAGGGCTGTGCCTTTTCAGTGTAGTTTTAGACAAAATTTATCCTTAAATGGCTCCATACTTCCCTTGTTTATATATTATGACGTGTACTGGTAGACTGGCTTGAAAAGAAGTTCTCATTACTGAGGAGAATAATTTTTCTAACACCAACTGAAGTCAGTGGCAATATTCCCATCCTCTTCAGTGGCTTCAGCACAGAGCCAAACTGAGAAATTAATCCTGAGACCAAACATGCCATTTGCAGCCAGGATGTCACATGACTAAAAGCCTTTTTTGTAGAGTGTTGCTTATTTCAGTTCATTTTATTTTATTATGTCTTTAAACTCTACATTTGGTGCAGGACAAGCACTTGAGAGACGTTAAGCTTCCCCTATTAAAATGACTTGTTTGTACAGGCAGAGCGAAATTTAACACCACCAAATGCATGAAAGGATCTTAATGTGTGACAAACAGGCTGCCTTGTCCCCTCCCCTGACCTAGGATGCTCCGACTTCCTGCGAAGGAACTGTTTGCACTGGAGCCCTCCCATGGGCTGGCACGTAAATCTTAAAAATATCTTTGAAGCCCATCTGCTGTAGTGCTTCATTTTTAATGAAAATGGAAGGTGCCAACCATAAGTAGTTTTGATGCGCCAAGTCTCTCCCATAATGCCAGCCTGCTGCATCTCAGAGGAGTCAATTTAAACATACATATTTCCAGGACTTGTTTGTAAGTTTATGACTAACTGTCTTTAGAGATGAACTAAAAAACCCCCAAAAAGACTAAATAATAGGCCGTTTTGACAATTAAGCTGTCAGTGTAAGATTGTTAGCTTCAATATAGTCTCACGAGTTTGCTTATTTTGTTTTCCACACGTATTTTGTACAAGATTTGTATTCAGAAATAAACCTCTTTCCAAAGAAAATTTGTTATTTCTCTTTTCAGTTGGAGCATGGATTTTTTTTCCTAAACCAAGTCAAACCCAATAAGAATATCACCAACATAGTGCTAGATATTAATGTTGAATGGATTTATTTTCTTGTGGGGTTTTATTTCTTGCAGACATGTAGTAAGGAAGCCAGCATAAAATAACTAGGTATTAGCCCAGAAGACATTTAATTTTGTATCATACTTACTTGTCCATGCAAGTCAATGTTTGCTATTCATTTCAGTAACATTTCTTTTAAAAATCAGGGAAGTTTTTTTCGATAAAGGTTTTACCTAGGCACAGGAAATAAAATAAAAATATCCAGATGCTTGAGAGATCTGTCAACATTCATTCAGAGAGCATGACAAAAATAACGTTAAGAAAACAGACTTCAGAAAATACTGTTTCAAAAATTTGTGGTTTATTTTCGTCACATTCTAGAGACTGAGAATGGGAGTTTCTTTAATCACTTGCCTCAGCAAAGCATTGGAATAATGTGTAGGTAATGTCTCAAATATTTAAATAAAGTTTTAAAATCCCAGAAGTAAAGTAAATCCAGATATTATTGACACATTAGCAAGGTCACAGAATTTACAATCCAATGGAAATAGAGAGGTACTAAAACACTCTGAAACTTGGATTATTTCTTGAATACTGCCACAGGAGCATTACATATTTACTACACTACCTGGAGTATGATATTCTATAACCATTTGTATTCCTCCTATAAATCTGAGAAAAGCTCTCTCTACAAATGATTAGGGGATTAACTTTCCTTGTGAGTAGGTTCACATTATGCATGGTCAAAGTCATATCACAGACACACATGGAAAAGAACATTTCAAGGGTTATAATTACATTCACATGTTGGCTAATTGGGCCCTCAGGGGCCCAGTTCCTAATTATAAGACGGTATGCAGGAAAATATCAGTAAAAAAAGTATGTATAGAATGAGATTAAATGGGTTATGCTGGCTGTATAAAAGCCGTAAAACTTGATAGGAAAGGAATGCAGTAACTTGCCAAGTATCTCTAAACCGTAAATGTTTTTTTGATGTCATTATCAGAAGGAGATGGGAGGAGGCTCTGTTGTTTTAGAGGAAGTCTGCAAACATCTATTGTAGCCTCAAGTGGTATTTTTACATAGTTCCAAGAAAATCAAGTAATGATTGAGCCAGATGACAAAGAAATGGAAAAAAAGAAGAGAAACTTTACAACAACTTTGAGATCAAAAGAAGGTGAAAGCAACCTAAAGAAGACAGGAAGAAGAGAGTCCCACACTCACGTATGTCACAGAGACCTATTAACCAGAAATTAAATGCTCTGAAAACTCTGGATATTCATTAATTAAAATTGCATAAGCTTTAATGACACTGTTTATTAGTTTAGCTAAGGGCAGAATTTTTATCTCCCATAATTGAAAACTATAGTTTATTACCTTGATTAGACACTAAGTAAAATATACAGGCTTTACTTTTTGCTCCATGTCTCTCAGAGGGAAATGCCTATAAGAATAAATTAAAGAACTTTTACAAGGTTGTAATTTATTTTATTTCCCATCAAATGGTATCCTTTGCACATATCTATAAAAGTCTCACTGTTTATAGTAGATGTGTATGTAATATTACATTACACCTCATAAGAGAAACTGGCAGGAACCCTGAAGCTGAATAAGAACAAGATTGTCTTTATCTCTTAAACCTGTCATTTTAATTTTCCACTCTAGACTGTACTGTATAAGTAGCCTGACTTAAGTTCCTGGTGTCTGTTAGACCACATTCTTGCAACATTTTGAATTTAGCAACTAATCAAATTTCTTTCCATATTCTTATCTTGATTTATACGAATGGGTATATTTGTGAGTATACCCAAAGGAATACAGTATTTTACAGCATTCTAAATGCAAATCCTGTTTTCTTATTTATGCTGTGGCCAGTGCAGCCACACCATTAAAAAGAATTTAAAATGAAATGCAGAAAAATTGAAATGACAGTCCTAGCATTCTACCATCTTGAACAACCAATCCGAAGCTCCACAAGTTGTGGCAGCATGAAACTGCTGTGAATGAGTCAGGCTTTCAGGCTTCACATGCCCAACCTGATCTTTGTGAAGTTGGAATAAAATGCCCACAAAACAAAACAAAACAACCCAAACAAAACAAAAAAAAAAAAAAGGAAAAAGAAAATTTATTTTTTGTCTGTATGTAGATGAGTTGTAATCATATAACACTGCAGTTCTAAATAGTTATAAGACTAATGGTTGAGCCAGCCACTGCAGCGAGGGCATGAGGTGGTGAGAAGGGGAGGTGAAAAGCAATTGTTACTTTAGCAAGAAACCATTTAATTAGTCACATTCCTCCCATCGTATATTAGCAAGTTTTCACAAGACAACATGAATATTGACAGGGCGTCTGTGGTGACACAGAAATCTACACTACAGCATCCTCTAACACAGCTGTAAGACTGATGCTGTCAGCCTGGGAATCTGGGATAAAGAAAGTTTCTCATCTAATCAGATGTACACCAAGCCAGACTATTTTGCAGTAATCTTGATAATGTGAGCAGTTTTGCTGTTTTCAGACTTCTGACCTAACCTGTCTGAGATGACTGGAAGAAGTAAAATCTCAGAGTCATTATTTTAGGCCATTTTTACGTTTGGGAAACCAACATCATCTGGTGCTTCTGACTTGACATTTTCACCGTATTCATAATTGATAGGGACATTTTATAGTCACAAGGTTTCAAATAATTATTAAAAGCTAAAAGCTCAAGTCTGCCTCCTGAACATAAACCAAGGGAAATCAGTGCTGATGTCAATTTCCTTTCTGAGAACATGGAGATATGAAGGTTGCTGCGATGCATAAAGGAGCAGTTAGGAATATTGTTGAAGTTAAGACTGTTTCCTCTCAAGAGGAAAAGAAGTGTTTAAGTAGGATTCTTGATGTATGTTCCAAACACAAACAAAAATGAAAACAGATTATGTGTTCTCTCCTTGAACAAAAAAAAGAAAAAAAGAATCAGAGAATGAGAACTCCAAACTGAAGTAGATTAATTAAGACAAGCTGTCGGTTACAACACTGAAACACTTACAAGACAACTAGGTTTAAACAGCAAGGGTGGTAAAACTCCCTTTATTGCTAGGGAATGACTAAGGCCGGAAATCTGATGACAATGTTGTTCAGAGCCCTTTTTTGAGTACAGATGCACTTTCTTGTAAAAGGATTCAATAGAGCACTGCTGAGTAAAGTTATAAATATTGACCAAGAAGAGCACACTAAAAATTATCAAAATAGAATTAGAATTTACATATGCGTTATGAAACAATCTCTTAATTTTTATCCATAATACCTTAGGTTTAAGATTCTGAGCTTTTAAGTTTTATACCTGGATAACTGTCCTGCCAGAAACAATTATAAAATAGCTGAAGAAATCTTTGAAAATCACTGAGATAACATTGAGAAGGGAAAAAACTACTAGTCAGTATACATACTAAGGGACATTAAATAAACATTTTGTGATAGGAAAGGTATCTATGGAGAACATAAACCACATTGCAGTAAGAGAGGGATTCTCTGTAAAACAACAGCCAGGAGACAAATAGACCGAAAAAGTTCCACTCAAACTTGGTGGTCACTTAGTGAGAAAGGTCAGAACTACCCCTTCAAGACGTGGTGTTGGAGTAATGAGGTAGAACTCATGTACTAAGTCACTACTATGTAAAAAAACCCCACATCTAGAGACAGGCAATTTTTAGCAAGTTATTTTGCAAATCAAGGAGATTTACCACGGGGTGACAGGACGTCAGTCATGGTTTCAGTTTGTTTTGTTCTTCAAAGGGCCCTGGAGATCAAAATTCCCTTACTGAACACCAGCTAGTTAATAGAAGTGGTGAAGCTCGCAGAAAACAGACACTCAGAGGTGGGAAGTGCTCTGTCCAATTTCCACAGCAAATGAATGAGGTCACTGAGGGAGAAAGCCAAGGAAGAGTTTAATCTTTTGAGTCAGGTGTTCAAGTCATAAAAGCTGTATTTTCCTGTTTTCTACCTGTGCAATAGGCATAAGAATGGCCTCTCACAGCTTTTCTTTCTTTTTGTTCACGTGCTGAGATTTTTCACATTTTCTTACCCCATAGCTGCACAGTTTCTAATATTCATGGTGAAAAAATGAGAAATTAAGGATTTTCTGATAACTCCTTGAAATCAGCCAAACATCTGCTTTGTTTGTGAACCATCACTACATCACTACCTGAGAATAAGATAAGGTGCTTGTACAACCAAGCACTCCACCTCCAAGGCAATTTTTTTCCCTGGTAGCAAGAAGAATCAATATAGCATTCAAAAGGAAATTGTTCTAATAGCACACCATAGAAAACTTATACATGATTATATGAGTCTAATGTTATTCTAATGGATTAAGTTCTTCTTACTTCTCCATAAAGGAAACTAATGATAGCTAGCGAGTCATGAAAGAATTATATATCTTATTCAGCACTGTTATCTCTGCAGACGGTCACGTTAAACCAAATTTTTTTGTTCACAGAGAAAAATCGAGAGAGAGAGGAATCTGGGGCCTCTTGGTCAAGACTGTCCAGTGTAACTCTGGCTTGAGGGATGGCTAAGACCACGCACATAAAGGGAAGAGAAGACCACTCCCAGGAGCAGACCAATTGCCAAGGTGACTACTTTTCACAAGATTCTGCCTTATTAATCCAGATTTTCTTGAACTGCTCTATGAAAAACTTGATCACCTTTCCTTAACAAGTACACTTTCAACTATAACAAGAAATAACCCCAAGATTTTAATGAAAGACAGCAGATTGTTACATTTCTAGCAAATTATTTAGTTGAAAAAGGAAGCAATAGATTATGATAGCAATTCATGCTAATACTGAAGGGGTTAGTTGGGTAAACCAAGTTTTAACAGTTACAAAGGAAAACTGGAAACTGTCAATGCTGGGTATGTTTTGTAACTCAGACATCAGCTAGAAAATTTCCAGCTGTGTTTGCCTGACTCCTTTTGTCACCCACAAACTCACCCAAATACAGCACATAAAAGCTAGTTTGAGTTGATCCCATAGAAGGATATCCATGTCTCTTCAGTGACATCAGTAATGTGCATACCGTAGTTCTCTGAGTATTGATACTATGAACGTACTGCTCTGTTGAATACAGATATACATTCAACTTAATTTCCAATCGTTTGGAGCGATAAAGCCAGGCAATTAAGAGTCGAGTCTGCTGCACAGCTAGGTCAGTTATGATTTCCCTATTCACTCCTCCTTCCTAGGTTTTTTTTTGTTCTCCACTTTCTGAAGACCCTGTTTCAGTTTCACTAATTGAAAAGCAAGGTATATATATCCCTATTATCAACGCTCCTCGGGGATAGGAGCCTTGTGAAGGTATTACACAATTTGTTCCACTACACAGAGCCTGCTATCTACCGCGGGCCTTGAAGAGAGTGCAAGTTCACAATTCTAAATTAATACTTATGTATCAAGAGGCAGATTTATATTCTTTACTGTGAAATAATGTAGTTCTTCCCTTAAAAGGCTTTTTCAGTGGATATGCTGATGTAACCTGAATGCAGTCTGAGTGTCACCACTATTATATACCTGAATATGCAGTTCTATGAAAAAAACACATCAGCAAATGCACAGTAAATAACAGGCCTGAAATACCACAAACCTGCATTATATTCATAAGCAATTTCAACTCTATTTGCTTAGTTTTTCAGAATATTTTTGGCACAATACAATAAATTGAACAGTTTAGCTGTAGGAAGCTATAGAACGCATAATGTTTTCCCTTCTGTCTCTGGATTGGGAAATACAGGAATAACTCCATTCTTCTGTTCCCATGGTCCAAATGACTAAGTCCAGCTCTGTCAGTTCAGATTTAAAGTTCTGGTTAATTTTAAAATATTTTGCTGGTATCAGGTTACCCTTCAACTTTTTATACCAACCTGCAGGGGCAAGTTACTGTTCTCATGTGATCTACAGTGTGATATTAATTTATGCAGTCTTCATAATGCAGGCAAGACCTGTATTCGGAGGAGGGAGATTTGCAGCATTATTTACCGTTCTATTTACCACAAAGGTATCTCATTTTAGGTATCAATTGGCTTCCCACCTCCATGAAAGCATGAAAACACAGTACAGTAGTGAGAAGTGCACTGAAACATTGTGGCTTCAAAAAGACAGACTCATTTTCAGCTAAACTTTTTCCCGGAGGAACAAACAAACAGGTACTCATAAAATCTTGGTTTTCTTAATAGTGAAGTTTTTAAGAAAATTATAAAAAAAGTCTTTAAGGTAATTTAAACAGATCTTACAGTATCTCTTTCTTTTTTCATAGAAGATATTATTTCATCTGGTTCTAAATTACCCATTCTATGAAAAAAACCCTAAAGTCAGACCTTAAGAATAAAAAGTGTTTATTTATACCTAGAAAAGATCAGAGAAAGACCTGGACACAGGAGCCTGTTTAAAGTAGTTCTATTTCTCATAAGGAAACATCAAAGTCTAACATGATCAGCTAGAGAGGAGAACTTTCACCTCATAGACCTCATGAGGAAAATGGAAGAACTAGTCATTTATAACTCATGGTAGAGAAGAACAGAAAGAATATGAGCAGACAGCAATTTACATATTCTCTACCTATGTCTGCAATACAAGTCTCCACCTTCACCACAAAGCATATAGACTTGCCATAGAAGAGTAGACCTTAGAATTCCCTAAAATTGTCAAAAAAATGTAATTATTTTCATAAATAATGAAGAAAGAAAAAATCCTTCAAAATAAAGGGATTAATTTCTTTTTTAGTCTCACATACAACTCACAGCTGACCTGAGCCATTTCATTACTGCATCCTCAATTAGTCTCAGCAGAACACTTTATAAAACTGAGCTCAGTAAGGCACAGTTCTTTTGGTTTAAAAGGGGTTAGGAGGTCATTCAGGGCTTTGCTCTTTCAGCCTTAATGCTACATTTTAAATAGAAAGGAATATTTTAGTGTCTTTCTCTATTGAAAATTCTCATTTATGGGGTTATTTTTCTAAGACAGTGGTACATGATATTTAACCAGAAATTGTGAAATTGTAGCTCAGATTTTAGTAGAATATTATGTAGTTTGTATTAATACTCAGCACTCAGCAGCTGTCACCTATAATTCAAGTCTTTTAATCCTGATTTATTCTCTTCTAGAAAAAAATTGAAATAAAAGTGTAAGTTTATAAAGGTACTTACTAGTATCTCTCAGACTTTTTCTTTCTCTTCATGGGTATAAAACAACTTTCTACAGTGCACATGTGTTATTAAAGGCTGTTCTCACTGTGTGCTTTATGAAGTGGCAGAATACGTTCTTTATGCTTGCATAAATATTTCTAATAGAAAACTCATTTTCAGTTTGTAAATGCTTTAAAAATGTACCTAAATTGCATATTATTGGTGAGATATGTGTGAAATATCTGAGGAAATCAGGTTAGGGCAAATTATTAACTGTCTATCCATGGAATAATAGAAATAATTAGAAGACATTTTTTCCACCTTGCATTCAGGGTCTTTGGAGCATCCAGCATCATTTCTCTTGCAGAAGGGAAAAATCAGGTCCTGGAACATGTGATATCTCACACCTTCTTAAACTTGCAAGCCTGGTGAACACTGATGGTATGACTTTCTGCAGAATCCTACACTCTTATTCTCTGTTATTACTCTACAAATACTGGAGGAGTTTTTTCTACGAATAGTCTGTGTTCAGATTTCCCCTTTCCTAGAATCTTTACATGAGAGCTGCCCTTAAGGAACACATGCAGGGTCCCTTGGGTTAATGGAGGGTGGTGAGGGGGAGATATGCTGAGGGTCTTGGTTTTAAATTAAAGCGTGTAGAGGTATTTTTGCTTCTAAAAGAAGGCTCTACAGCAGTGACAGCTCTAATTTAATTTTAAAAGTAATAAAATTGTACCCAAGATTTTAAGGATTCAAGCTGTTATAAATTTGGCCTTAGAACATATTAGTACAGAAGATCGTATCAGTTTATTAAAATGCAAAAGTCAGACACAGAGGGGCACAAGTAACTCAGTTCCCCTTAGCACAAATATTCAAAGTGTGAAGGGATATGGAGAAAGTCTGTTTTGCCCTCGAGGTCTCTGCACAGTGACCCTTCCTGCCAGAGATCTGATGTTGTGATGTCTGATTCCTGCCCTTATCAGGAGCAGTGGGGAAGCAAACTAAAGTCTTAAGGGAGTTCTAGCTGGTGCTCACTACCCCCGGTGAGCTCAGCGATGGCAGCAGCCGAAGCCGAGCTGGGATAATTAACATCCCTCCCCTCAGAGGTGTGGTGCTGGAATAGGAGTGAAGAAGCAAGAGGTATAGTGTGATTAATGAGCAAATGGGCTGCAGAATTAGGCAACCTATCCATTCATAAGGATACCTCATTAAATTCATACATGTGTGTAAATACATGTTTTACAGGCATAATATTTCAACTCCTATAGCTTGTTACTCATATTATAATTAACCCCAGACTTTTTTTTCCTTAATTTTGCTTGCTTCTTATGCAGTTGTCATTATTTTTTAACTACTAGGAAACCAACCATCTGACATTTCAATTTAAATCAGGCTTGCCATTCATTTTTAATAACATTTATGAATCTCTGAGGTAGAAGGACTCTATATACATTTTTAGAAAAACAAAATCAGCAGGAATTAGAAAATCCTTAGCAATGCTTTGAGCCTTTTTCTGAAGAAAAGATAAAAAAAACCAAAGGAATGCTGACAGTTTTTTTCTATATACTTCTATGGTCATGAGCATTTCAGACTTAGAAGGGCTTCTAAGAAAGAAACATGTTTCTAAAACCCTTAGGCCTTCAAAATGATTTGCGATCCTGGCATTTCTCCATTTTGCTATATCTGTCTGTCCATCTTTCAGCTCAGCTGGAGAAATGAAAAGTGTAGGTGATAAAAAAATAAGTCAGTTCCTTATCCTTTCATAGGTAACTCAGAAACAGGTTAATTGGAATTCATTATACACAGGTGATAAGCCGAAATACATGGGCTTGAGATTCTGAAGTCCTATGCTTTTCCTTTCTTGCTTAGCTTTTACTTAGATGCCTTAAACAGATATCAAAGTATTATTATAAGAGATAGTCAAGTACAACTTAATAAGATTTTCTGTTACCTTCCAAAGAGAGAAAGCTTGGTTTCTCGCAATATAAAGAATAACTGTCCTTTTTATTAATTTAATATATTTTTAATAATAAATTAAAAGAAATAATTCAAATTCTAATATAATTTTTTCACTTCCCTAAAGCGAGTTGTTTTCCAGTTTTGATGGAGAAGAATCTCTGCTGCAATTGGCAGTGGTGCTATTCTCTGACCTTTCAAGAGATACCCTTTTAAGATACAGCACTCTTAAAATGACTACTATTGCTAATGCTCACTGTTGAGACGAATATTAACACCTCCACAGCACATATTTGTCAAGCCACCATCATCTATTAATTCAAGTCCTTCTTAAAAACTTGTTCAGTAACATAGAAAAGTGGGTAAATATCAATTAAGAGTGGATTATAATGGATGTATCAAACCCTGCCTAAGTAATTACATAATCTTTTCTGTGTAAGCCTTGACCCCACTTGAACTAGCAACGTGGTAATGGATGAGAAATGATGGCTTTCAAGAAATTTCTGCATATCAGTGATTTTACTTGTGCATGATTATCCTTCCTCTTTTACATGGGCACTGAATACAATACCTTATTAGGCAGAACAAAGTTTGTCTATTTCCTCTTGTTAGGAGTGAAGAAATATATTTTTATTAATGAGGGAAAAAGTCAATTCTTCAAATACGGTGTATTAGAAAAATCTTCCATCCTTCAAATGGCCTTGACTTCTGCAATATTTTCTTATGCCTAATCCGAGTCTTTGGAGCTAAAATAATTATTCTCAAAGTATTCTTTTCGCACCTGCAATCACTAATGGGACATTTAGGTGCTACAATACTGTTAATGTAATACCGTGGTAAGTTGTCTGCAGTCAGGCTACAGCTCAAATGGAAATATTGGTAACACAGGAAATGATCAAATATACCTTATAAAGTTTAGTCATAATGACTATTTCTGATATGCATTCTGACAACTAAATACTCAGATGCTTTGCATAATCTCTTCAAAATTCAGCAGTGGAGTGAATTTCAAAAAGAAATTAACAGCTTGGGAGCTGTTCACCTTCTGCTTTTTTATGGCCTTGAAACTTTCAACTATTCTAGGATCCCACACGCGAGTTTCAACCAGTTTACCCCCTGCTTTTCATGGGTGTCTTGTTGGCAGATAACAGATGAGGATCACATGAATCATGTATCAAATGCATATAGCATTCCCAATATTTCCCTCTGAAGTATAGAAATAAACATTACAGAATTTCAAATTACATTTGATGGATGTAAGCATTTTGGGGCACAATATCTCACTAACTTTACATTTTATTAATGATCTGTGGATAAGCACTTCTGGGCTAGCAGAAGTAGGAAAAATCACAGAACTTTCTGTGGGAAATCTCAGAATTCTCTGTGACTTGCTGTTTACATTATGGTATCATTTAAATCCAGTGCACAGCTGTAGAATCTATATACATATTACCAAATGTATATAGATTAAAAAGCCAGAGATCTTACAACTTCATTGGAGGAGACACATACAGAGGTAGAAGAGGGAGAGAGCATCTCCATCTATCACTTTAACCTGGCAAACAGCCAAACTGTTACAAAATGCTAATTTACACTATTATTTGCAACATTTTGAATAGAAATAAGTAAATAAATAGTATATAAAAAGTCTTTTGCCATTACTTATAAAAGGGCATCTGTTTTATTTTCTATGTGATTTTCAAAATTATGTGGGCTGTTTTTCTGAACAAAGATTTTTTGTTTGGTTGGATTTTTAAATTTTTTTTTAAATAAAACTGACTGGAGAACCAATGCAATTTCAGGAAGTGCATTTGTCTCAGGGTATAAAAAGGAAGGAATAAATCAGACCAATGGCTCGTGTACAGGAGGTAACGCTGGGGACTATGACCACACTGATTTCCCCCACTCTCTAAACTTTAGTATGTTTGTTTTTTTNTTTTTTTTTTTTTTTGTATGAGAATAACAAAATAGTGTTAACTACTCTTAGCAGGTTTGGGAGTCTTTGGTTATGTGTTTTGGGGCTTCAGGGTAAAATTTCTGTAGACCGTTTTAAGCTATTGATCTTTTCTTTGTCTTGTCTCCACAAATGTATGGCAAAGTGCCCTGCAAAGCCTGGGCTGGAAGAAGGGTTATAAACAAGAGCCCGTGGTGTTTGCCAGATAACATTTGCTGTGTTGAGTTAACTTCTGCTTCAGCCTGATTTTCCACACCGAGGGCCTATCATTTTCCTGTAGTCTTTAAAATTTCAAAAGAGGAGCAGATACAGTGGACAATAAATCGAGACTAAAAGATGTATTTAAGTGAGGTATTTACATCTCTAGTGTAAATTTAGCAAAGACCACCGAAGCAATTTCCCAACAGCTGCAGTGGTAATGTCTCTCCTTATGACTCTGACCTAGATGCTCACTTAGAGCCATTGTAGTTAAGCAGAACAATTCTGGACGGTGTGGTAGAGAAACATAACCTGCTTATGGAGGAAGAAATACATATATATCTGATATTAACCAAAAAATATACAACTGGGCTCTTGACCTTCAGAGGAAAATCATATTACTTTCCTTGTTCAAAGAATAAAGAAGAGAAAACAATCATAAATGTACTTTTTAATAACTCTTCAAAGAAACTACTTTCTTGTTTCTCTGAAAAAAAATTCTTAGGTTAAAACCATATTAAACAATATAATTATTTTTCAAAGTTGACTGCCTATTTGTGCAGGAAAATAGACATTTTTATAAGTATTTAACTTAAAAGGGGTGGTTGGTGCTCTCAAAACACAGCTGGCTCCCTGTTGGATCCCTCACCACAGAGGTGAAGAGGATACGTGTCTCATTCAGAAGAAAAACAGTCAAAAAGTAAGAATGATACAACCAAGTACTCAGATATTGAATAATGTGCTCAAAAGACACAGATAAGCTCAGAAATACGCTGTTCTACAGCCCAAGAGATTAAATAACTGTTTTAAAACTTTCTCAGTTGTATCTGAGGCTTATTCATTTTGAATTTTTATGTATATCCAGTTTGCCCATGGCCTGGATTACCCTTCTTCATAACAGTCAACAACACTGAACCTAGTGCTTGCATAGAGAAGGACAGAGGACATTGTAATGCATATATCTGAAATCCAGAATAAATACAAAATAATAAATTAGCAGTAAATATCTGGAATCTTGGCTCTCAGGCCATGCTGGAATATATGAGAGCGTAGTCATAATTAGGCACTGGAAATCATGTGAAACAAAAACATTGCCAGCATTACAGCAGATTTCTAATCTCTTTTAAAACCTGATAAAATTGTTTTTGCTGTAATTGTCTGTGCCATGTTTAATACAAAATTCACTAAGCACACCTGTTACCTCAGTGCAGCACAAATCAATGGTATCTCCCAGTACCTTAAAGTCTTGTAATGAAACTCTACACTGTCTTTCAAGAAAGATAGAAAAAAAGAAATAGAAAGCAGATCCCAAATCGTAAAAAAAAGCCCAAACCAGACCATTCCATACAGCTATTTCAACCTTTTTCATGGATTCATACTGACTGATAACATGCAGCTTTCAGGGTCTGGCAAGCCCTGCTTTGGGCTCTCAGATCATTTAAAAATTCAAAGACACTTGAAGCCCCAAAATATTTCATTGTCTGTCTGAACTAGACACGCAGACAAAAGCCCAACATCTGGGCTGAGCCAAAGCATTCAGGGAAAATGTACGTTCTTCTCATCACTGGGACTGTACTAGATTAAGAGGCAGAGTCGCTGCGTTGTCAGCAGAAACATATCTGTGTAATGAGAGTTCTGTGCTGGCTAATAGAGCTGACAGCACGTCCCAGCAAACTTCCCGTGGCACCAGCACATTTGTCCGCCACAGGATCGCAGTGTCACTGCCTGGCTCACCAATCACCTGTGTGACAATGTGCCTCAATTACAACCCCTTATAAATAAATAACAAGTCAATCTGGCAACTCACTAGCTGATTGAGATGAAAAATATGTTGAGCTTTGTGAATTTTTAATCTGAATTTCGAAGTATGACACGTTACAACGATAAATATTTATAAAACATCCAAACCGCTTTCCACATGATCTAATTTCTATTTAAAATATCTTGAAAATGCATCTGAATTCAATGAGGTGTACTTACAGTATATGAAAAGAAAATGGAATAAAGTTAACAGATCCCACTGCAACTGAATTTTGTCATTCCTGGCCATGGGGAATGCCTTCCGGGTTTCTGAGGTAAAACAGCCCTCCTTAGACAGGTAGGGAGCCCCCAGCAAACATTTTGCTTGAAGAACTGTTTTGCACAACCATGTAACAAGGCTCTCAGTGGACCTTCGGCAAGCATTCACCACAGGCTGCACCAGGAACCAGAGGGTGTAGCAAGTTCCCAACACACCAAATAGAAGCTTGGCTCTCTCTTTCTAACAGCAGTACTTGAGGAAAGAAAATAAATCCTTTGAAATTATGCTTCAGGAATTAAAAGGTTACATGACTCCAGCTGATTCCAACTAAGCACACAAAATTTTCTTTTTTACTCCGTGATTGTTATATACATACGACTTATACCTAACAGTGTTCCTCTGAATTTGATAGTTTCTTTGTATGGGAAGAATTAATTCACTTTAGCTCTAAGCTATCAAGAACTGAATATCACAAGAGAAAATACTTGAAATCTCCTAATCCCTAAGAGGAGTTATAGTAGAAAGTATTGGATCAACTTCATTTCTAAAGGGTCAATACCACTTAGAACAAGGACAAGTGGTACAGCCTAATCAATGTTTGAAGCTCCTCATGTAATTAATGATTTCAAGTACTGCTTTCTATGTTTTTTTCTTGTTAGTTTTTATGAACTTTGCTAAAAATATTTTCTGTGTTTTGCATTTAAATGATAGTTTTAATCGCAATTTTCTTAATTACGAACTTCTTTTGACTGAATCCTTCTTAACAGCAACATCTGTATTTTATAAACAGAAATCTGACCACCTATTGCAAATAGAAAGTGCATTGAAGAGCCTGTCCAAATCCAGGCTAAAAAAAAGAAAATTAGAAATAAACAGAAAATAGAGTTGGAAGGAACCTTGAGAGGTCACCTCATCCATTCCCTCTGCCGCAAGGCAGAATCAGTTATACCTAAAACATTCCTGACAGATGTTTGTCTAACCTGTATTTTAGAACATTCTGTGACAGAGATCTCATATACTCCCCAAACAGTTTTTCCTAATGCTTAACCCTCCTTTTAGGAGGAGACCCTTTTTTGTTTTGTTCCCTGCCTTTGCTCTCTTTCTATAGTCCCCAATTTCGAATCTTCATTGCTATAATTTAAGCTTATTATTTTCTGTCCTGTTCACCGTGGATATGCGGCAGAGATAATTCCCTTGCTTCGTGCAGCAGAGTGTTGCCTGTTTGAAAAGTGTTAAAATAGAGGAGGAGTTAAGAATACTAAAAATAGCCTCCAGCATAGTGAGTGACCAGTAGGGGAAAAATGGATACAAATGTGGAATGCATTGGAAGGGAGCCCAAACAGGCAAGCGAGCCATAATGATCTGATAATTTGGCTAGACAGAAGGGAACTTGAATAAAAATTGCACATATGTGGCTCATATTGAATACCCACAAAAGATATGCATGATTTCTGGCATACTGCATCACAAGCTATTTAGTTTAGCAGTAATTAGCTGTAAACACTGGTGCAAAACTTTAAAGGATGAGGTTTGTCCTGGAGTTTCTTTTGGAATGTTTCAGTGTTTAGATGACTAGGAAGAAAAATGTTCCTCAATTTCTAAGAATTATAGAAACCAAAAACAAGTAAAGCTAAAAATATATGAGCTTGAGGCAAGAGGTGGAAATTAAAGTGTCTCTAAATTCTAAAGAAAGGTAGGTCAGCGAGCTGAAATTCAGTCAAATAATAGCTTCAGAGAAACAGTACTAAAAATAAAATGCTGTTCTGCAAAGGTTGATTTGATTGCTTCCTAAGGACAATAATAAATAATAAAAAATTTCAGAAAAAGACTCACAAACCAATAGCTTCTCCAATAGCAGAAGAACAAATGCATAGTAAAAACCCTAAAGTATGACAGATGCAAAAGGATTTCAGAGACTTTTCAAAGTTCTACGGCAAGCATCAGATTCAAGATTACATTTACCACACTGCAAATAGCAAGAAGTTGGGCTCAACTGGTCTCCGAGAAACTCAAGCTTTTGGGCAGAACCGCAGTATATTAAGCCCAAGAGATAATTTCAGAATGCAGAGATGGGAGCTATGAAAAACAGCGTATGTTATTTTGTGCTAGTGCAGATAAATTAGCAGGAAACTGTGCGAATAAACCTCATCGCATCCTTAAAGCTGATTCCTTTGACAAGGTTGTTTTATCATCTTAAAAAATGAAAATACCCCCCTCTGCCATGAGTTCTTTGTAAAAATACTTTCTTAATTGCTTTCTTTACTGATATTTTTTCTGCATTTTATTGTTGGCAATTAAAAACACGTTCTGTCTTCTTGCAAGGTGAATAAAAATTAAATATTCATTTAAATAATCGCCATGCTTATGTTCAATAATCCAAATCTAAAACATTATCAATGTGTTAAATTATTAAACATAAATTACAAGGCTAAAGCTTTCAACTTGCAGAAGTCTCCAGGGTAAGTCATGGCACTGTCTGTTAATTCATTTTTACAAACGCAATCTAAAGCTGTGGTGACTGAACGTATACACATGCAAAGTATTCATATGACAAAAGACCTTGAGCAATCACCCATTTTACAATTATTTTTTTCTTTTCTTGGACCTAAATTTCATTCAATAATGATAAATTCCTATCAGCAACCTTCCCTTGCCATAACAGAGAGGTGTTTGATGTTTTTAATCTTCATTGCATTCTCTTTATTCTCCACTACTTCCATATGAGAGGATTTAGAACAAGAATTTGGATGGATCCAGCCTGCAGTATCCTGTGGTTCCTGTGTACAGGATCCAGCTGAGTCTTCTGGAAAGGAAAAGAGGCCCCATTGCCTCCCTGTGTGTTTCTACAGAAGGCTGTGCAGAGACCTTGATTATTCTGCCTTCCTGTAGATACAATGAATTTTCATTGAAAATGTGTCACTTTTCTGGTGCACGTGGAGAAGTTCGTGCTTCAGTGTGTCGCATTAGCATCTTCCCTGTAACAGAGCTGGCCAGACACTAGGAAAACATATATATTATATATTTTAATTTGCAGCAAACAGAGCTTTCAGAGTCCTGGATGCTTTTAAGTCAGCTGATTTAACCAATCATAAAGTCTAAAGACCAAATATGGAATCAGTCACCATGAGAAGCAAATATAACAAATAAAAAATTAATTTGACTAATTCTGGTGTGTATTTTCCTCTCCAGTCTGCATGGTAATAGGATTTACAAATACATATCTAGGCAAGAACAAACATAAAAAGTATTGATTTATGTGATGCCACTGAGCACAAAAGCACTACAGAGTATAGTGAGTATAAAATACAGACAGGGATAAAAGAGCTATTACAATAAGCAAACTGATAGCAAAGGACAAGCAGGAAAAACACTTCTTTTCTGTCATGCCTTAATGGGATGATGGCATTCACTAGCTTTTCCAAATACTGATTTTCACTTACTATAAGCCTTGGGGATATTCATCAGAAAGTGTTTCCAGTAATTAGAACTTTGTGAAGAATTAAAACATTGACAGTACAGAGCAGCAATGAAAACAAAATTCTAAGGTTGATTCATGAGTGTTCACAAGCTGAAATATGAACTTGAGCAAGCAGTCAGCTCCTTGGCAATGTCTCAACACATGCTACTTCAACGAATCATTGCACTTGAACATGTAGGTGTATTTCTCTTAAGCAAATGATCAAAAAGATTCCTGCTTAATTTATGATTTGAATATATTTTTCCATCCAAATATTCAGGTTTCAAGATCTATCCTGGTAAAATTCTTGTATCCCCATACACTAAATGATAGAAAAGGATGAGCTGAATATGAAAAATAAGGCTCTTAGTATTAAAATAGAAAAATGGGGGAAATACTACAAAGCCAAACCCACTCTGTTCATAAAATTCAGACACTTCACCAGCACAAAGAAATAAATTAATTTCTCATCATCTACTCACAGTCTTTTCTTTTCTTGCATCGTCCACATAAACGTGCCGGTGAAGGGATAAAAAAGTCATTAAAACGGTCAGTCTGGTTACCTGGGTCAAGCTATTACAAGTTTTATGGTGTGAGTTTTAGTATCAATGACTGTTTTCTGTTTCTATTTCCTTCTCCCTTGTTTCCCTTCTCTGATTTGCCTTGACCTGAATTGTTTTGTTGGCTTCTCTGAGGGCACCCGGGAGGTCACACTCCGAGGTGTTTCATTCTGCAGAGCCGAGCGCCGGGCAGTCCCTGCCGCCCACAGCAACCTGCAAACAGGTTCTGACAGGAATGGACTTACAAGAGAATATGGGAAAACTGATATTGCTGCAGCATTTCCTAGGCATAGTTAGCTATCTGCCATATAAATTGGTTTTAGGTTTTGTGTGCAAAAATAATGTAATACAAATATAACTTTTCTGAGCATCCTGTTCTCAGCGTCCTTCTCAACGTGTAGCTGATCTCCCTGGAAAACTCAGAGCAGAAAAGAGCTTGAGGTAGAAATGAGGTGAGGTAGGGATCGGAAAGGGGAAGGCACTGCACGCTCAGTCTTGTTCTTGTCAAGCACAGGGGTCTCTGGAAGAAGTGCTCCTGTTTAGAGGGATTATTCAACAGTCAGTCCTGCACAGGTTGGTATTTGGCCATTTTTAGCCCTTCCTGGCAAGTCACCAGTGCTCTTGTTTGAATCTGGGTCCAACAAGCCACTAAATGTTCTGGATTTTAGGCAAGAGCCTGATCAGATTATCATCTGTCATCTGTCACTTTTGCTGGCCTGTCTTGAGGCTATAGGTGAAGGTGTTAGGGGATGTCTTCAGGCAGAACGGAGACCGCTGACATATTAAGGGGAGTTTGGAAAGGTTAGAATTAGTCTGGGAGGTGAAGTGGACAGTAGGTCCCCAGGAGGGATCATGATCAGATGCTTTCTGATCTTCCTTATTTTTGCATATGAGGTGTCCAGGCCACGATGTTCAAAATATTTAAGAGCAGAGGCCCAGGAAGGTGTCAGGAAGCCTTGCAAAGGCAGCGGAGCTGCCCACAAGAAATCTCAGGCTGTAGCTTCCAGGTGTTAGCAAACTGGGGTGCACAGCCAGGGATAAGAGCAGAGAAATCTCTAATGAAGATATCTCTCCTCAAGGGCAAACATACTGTCTTTAAGCTTTGCTGTTCTATTTCATACGGCACCTCTACCTTTGCAGGTGACTAGAGGAAAAATACACACTGCCAAATCAATAACTGGGAGAGAAAAAAAGGGGAAAGCCGTTGGTAATGGCAGCTACCAAAAGCAGCAAGCTGCTAAGGCTGGCCATATCTCATTCACTAGCTTTTTGTAGATCAGAATTTCAGCTTTGCTGAGCAGTTTGTGCTTCATGCCAGCTAAATGACACAGACTGTAGATTTCCGGCTCTTCACAAGATTAATGGGCTTTAAACTTGAGGTGAAACACATTCTAACAGGGTGCTTATGTCAAAAAGCACCCTGTAACTTTTATTTTGAGCAGTATTAATCCTACAGGCTGTTATGTGCTCACTCCTTCATCCCCGTAATGAAGATAACCTGCCTCTCTTTTGGCACTTGGATTAGATCTTCCTGGTGTTTATAAAAGATAACAGAGGTCTCTTTAGGACCCTCTGGACAGCTCTGCAACATTAACAATAGTCTCTCTTTATTTCAGTGCTCTTAGAAGCTTATGGTTTGAGGTCAGCTGAGGCAAATTGGCAAAGCCTAAGCAGTTCTCAGTTGGCATAATTTCTACCTTGGCAACATTTGTTAAAAAAGGGGCTCAAACAAAGAAACGCCTATATTTACTTAAATTGCTTTAGATTCTTATTGTGATTGAAAATGACTGACAATCTGGAGGGACAAGCTGCCCTGACTTAAACATTCCTCTTTAATACAAAGCTGCTAGAAATATGCTTGTTATGAATCTGTTCTCATAAATTGCACTTACTAATTTATGTGCTGATGTGTTTTGTAGCTTGGAAGTCATGACTGCTTCGGCACTATCGTGTGATGAACAAGAAATAAATGCTTTGCTTTATGCTGATGGATTCCGAGAGTTGGAGCCGGACAGATTTAAATCAATTTGTGATAATGACATTGTATACCAACACATGATCTGGAGTACGCATAAATATAGAAGAGAAACAATTAAGGACCAGCTGGGGATACAGACACAAAGAATTCTAAAGTAGTAGGCTTTTAAGCCATCAAAACTGCAGGATTAGTGGGTTAGGGATTAATATGAATCCTTGTGGGTTATATATGAACTCTTGGGATCAATTTCTATTCCAAATACTTTACATCCTTTCTAAAAATATATAAACTAATACTCTAAACTTCACACATGTGTACACTGATGAGGGCACAAGGGAGCCTTCCTTCTTCAGGTAAAAGCTAGTGACAACCTAAGAAGGTTCTGAGCCGGTATTTTCACGCTGAACTTCAAAACAAAGCAGAAATGGGATTCAGAAAGCGACCAGCACTGAGCTCAGTCTCTGTGCTAAGTCACAAACCAGCTAAGCAAACAGTAAGAGAGGACAACTGCACCCAGGAGAATGTGAGTTCTTTGTGCCTAGATGTTTCTGTGACTTTCTTTGTTGTGAGGTTTCATAAAGTTTGGCAACTTTATTACAGAAAATAAGTTTATAATATTAAAAAGGTAAAAAAAAAAAATAAAAAATTGAATACTACTGGTCATTTTGAGGGATTAGAAGTTCCCTTTTTTGGGGTCCTATAAATTGTCTGCCCTGCAGCATCAGGGACCCAGGCCCTAGAAACCTGTATAACAGATAGTCAGGTTTGCTGGGAAATGTACTCTCTGATGTCTCCAAATAATATTCCAGTCTGCAGCAGATTTTTTTTTTGCCTATATCATCTGTGCTTGCTCCTTCAAGGGGCCATAAAAGTAGTTTAGAACAATCTAATTCTACTCAGAGATACTCAGCCTGCCCTCTGGAAGCCCCAACTCCTCTGGGGGCAGTGGTAGGAAGAGGAGTTCCTAGAGCCTCGCTTGTGGCTGGACACATCAGATTTTTGGGGATCTTGGTTGCAAGACAAACAGCACTCGGCCTAGATTGTTCGCTGCAGCACAATCTGCTTTTCAGTCACCTCTTATTCCAGGGAGATTCTATATGCACTCTTGTGGCACACCTGAAGCGCACCAGAATGCCCAAGGTGAATACACTCTCTCAGAGGCAAGGAAAGACAGAAATAATTTTGCGTTTTCTGGAGCTGATGCACTTCCTTTTCTGCAAATGGAGAAATTGTTCTTTGTTCCCTGGTCAGGTAGCAACTCATTTATAGGCAAGGTCCCCATGGGAGTGGCATCTAGTCCGAATCAAGGTTGTCATTCTCTAGTACCCTTTTAGCTCTCCTTTTTCCCACCTGCACCCACTGCAGGCTTCTCGCTTTAATTCTGGGCTGTGAAATCTAGCCATCCTTTTGCCACATGCATAGTAATTACTGTGGGTGAAGGCTTTTATTGGGTGCACACTGTTTCATATTCCAAGATTTCTAGCAGTTTTTCAACATAGAATTGGAAAGTAATCTTTTAACATTTTACATAGACTTGTCTGCTGTGAAATCAGCAACTAAATTAGACCCAATTAATCTGGGCCAGAATCTGATCTCCGGAATATTCCTTTACAAGCGTGGAGCAGGTTTTTGGATTACATAAAATTATATTCTGTGTTGAAATGAAACACAGAATCTGGCCCTTCATGCTCTACCAAACTGATGCAATTAAACTACATCTTCTCTGCCTGCTTACATATACTTACCTTTAAGGATATCAGCAGAAAATGCCATCAATGGATACATTCTGGCTGATTCCTAAAAGCATGCAGTAATATAAAATATTTATTTTAGAGAGTGAGATGCTTAATTGTACTCAGACACCTCTGGAATCCACTCTCATTCATTTCTATACGAAAAGCAAACAGACAAAAGTCTGGCTGACAGCTTGCCAACACGCTAATTAACTTTCAGCTGCAGCATTCCCAGTCAGCCTTCGCTCACAACCTACACACCCTGCCAGGAAGCACAACAACAAAATTCAACTTCAAAATATAGAACTGGACAGAATAGAGAGAGCGGCTTCACAGGAAATGAAAATGTTCTGCACGCAAGCATAGGTTATACCTTTTTATTATTTATTTTGGGTAGACCTGCATGTAATTCACTCATGGCTCAATAATTCAAATTTTATTATTATTCCTCTTTAATTCAGGAAATTCAAAGATCTGTTCTTCATCCACCTACATAAGTCTCCTCTTTATTGCTTTACGGCTGCATATATTTCCAAATGTGTGCTTTTTGCAGTGGAATACAGTACAGGTGGGAACCTTCAGTTTCCAGCTTTTTAGAGAGAAAACCTCATGGCTGAGAAACTCTTACAGACCCCCTTCACTTTCTAGTGCTTGCTCAAGTGACATTGATGTTTGCTCTGTCTTTTATGTTTTGCAGGCTGTTCGAACTTTCCTCCGGTGTAAGACACAAAATGTGTGCTTATGGGTAAAAGAATATTCTTAATGTAAATTACAAATTTAATTCATATTTGTCCTCCTTTGTCTTTAACCAAAATTAGCCCCCTCCCACCCCCACATCTGTTCTGCTTCTGGTCTCTTCCCCCCTCCCATCTGCTCCCACTCTCTCTTCCCTCCTCCCCCATCTGCTTGAACATCACTAACCCTCCAGGGATCCCTTTTCCTCTCTTTGACTCCCTGCCTATCTCCCAGCTGGGCTTGCCTCTGCTATCTGAAAACAAAATGATAAAAACAAGTGTTTATGATGGAGAAAGCAACATACATACTATTGTTAGTGAACTTCTGCAAATTCCTCTCCTTGTGCTCCACAGACAAAATAGAAAACACCTCCTTGACTTCTGAACACGATAATATCTCACCACATCTGAGTGCTCTCAGAGGGCTCTGGCCCTTTCAATGGATGCAGTTGAGGCATTGATTAGACAAGCACCCCAAATGTTTTGCTTGCAGTGGGAAGCTTTATTCTTTTGCCTCATTACCATGTCCATCTTGAATAGTGCCAAATAACAAAAGCAGCTCTTAGGTACCGGGTCAGACGCTGTTTTCAGTTCCCATCACTTCTGGGAGCTGCAGACACGTCTGAACTGGCTTTGATGGCTGCAGGTCCAGGCGATGATGAGACTGCAGTTGACATCCAGTTGCAAAGGTCTTTGAAAACACCGTGTTTTCCGCACTATCCATTTTACTTGGGTCCTTTGATTGCCCTGAAGTTACACTGCCTTGAAAGAGGCACATCAGAGAAGAGGGTGATTCTCTGAATATCACAGAAGTAATTTTCAATTATTTCACTGCTGTTGTCTTTCCCTATATACAGCATAATCACTGTGGCTCACTCCTCCGTTGCTGAGCAATAGCTAAGGGAAATTTGGCAAAACACTGTGGCATTTTTCAAGTATTCTTCCGTGGAGCACATTTCGGTGATAAAATTTCAGGAAGCACTTTTTGGCGTTATGTAGCTTAAAGCAATATTTTATTTTGACCAGACTTTCCATGGATGCACAAATCTACTGTAAGCCTTAGGAACCCTTGTTGAGGAGTTACAGTACTGTATTGCAGAAATCAGCCTTGAACTGCTTTGCCTGGAGACCTGTCAGTTTTATTTAAAATTAAAACAAAAATATATAAATTGTTAGGGGTGTCTAGATCCACAGTTTCTGCCTTTCCTCCCAACCCAATGTTAGGTCAGTGGAAATATTTTTCAAAAGCATGCAGAATTGAACAAATTGGCACTGAACTGATATGGACAAAAAAAAAACCCAAACAAACAAAAAAAAACCAAACAAAAACCAAAAAACCAAACTGAGAAAGTTTGTCATAATACAATGGGTTTGTCACCCATTTTAAAGCAACCTCCTAGTTTGAATATTAAAAACATTTTAAAAATCTCATTACAATACCTTTCTGTGTCACTTTATTGGTAGTCTAATTTTTTGATGGTAGATGATTTATCTCATAAATTTTGTGATCATAGACTACATTTCTGGCTAGTAGGGCTTTAAAAATTGAATATGAAAGAAGAAGAAATCGGTAGGTTTTTTATACAGTTTCCTATGTTTCACTGTTGCCATTTATCCAAGGAAAGGTTATGATGTACCTTAGTAGAAAAGTAAATGAGAACAACTTTCCCGGGGAAAAGATAGTTCTATTAGGCCCATGATGACTTTAGTGAAAGCAATTTTGCCTCTTCAGGGAACATATGCTAAACATATAGCATGAGGAAAATATATTTTAGTAAAAAATAGAATGATTTTTACTTTTATAAAATTGAAATAACTTTCTCTGAATTATCAAAAAAAGAAGAACAAACACCAACAACCAAAGCCAAAAACCCAAACAAAACTTTGCTTAGAAACCATTCCACAAGCAATTATTCTTCAGCTTCTTATTTCTCTAGAAAGGACAAGGAATATGCAGTCCCTGCAGGCTTAACAAGGTTTATGTATCTTTCTTGTATTAGAGAACAGGATTATAGAGAAGGCATCATCCACCATGTTTTCAAGTTTTACGACAACGTCAACGACATGTTTTGTCATGTCTATTTGCAATCCCTTTATGAATAGCTGAAGGGACTTCTTATGTAAAGTGATTGGGAAAGAGGGAAAAAAAACCCCCAAACTGTATTGAACATTAAATATTAAAATCACTCCTCTAATATTTTATATGTTAAGAATCTTGCAGCAATCTAAAACATTTAATGAATGTTTGCATCTTACCTGAGAGGTGGTGTTTATTTTGCCCATTTTCTATGTGCGGTATAATGATATGCTGATTGAGTCCCTCAGGAAGTGTTCCATAGCTCATTTCATCCGATTGGGCCTGAAAGGATATAAGTGATTGCCCAGAAAATCTGCAGCAGAACAGGAAATGGGTCCCAGATTACACAATTATTACTCCTGTACTTTTAAATAAGACTTGTCTCCCAACAGAGGCCCCAAACTGAAACTGCTACAGGATTTATTCTGAAGTTGAATAATACCACTAAGATAAAATATCATAAGGTGAATTTTCAGAATAGAATTCAATCAAACCTCCAAAGAGAAATTTAAAACCCAGTTTTAGGAATTAATCTGCTTTTTTGCTTGGATAATGAGTCTAGTAGTGTTAAGCCAAATAAAATATATGCAATTCTAAAAAAAGCATATGGGAGAAAAAAAGGAAAAAGGAAAAAGAAAAGGTTACTATATAAAGCCCTAATGAGTAAAATGTTCTGTATGGATTTTTTTTTGACTATTTAATTTTTGTTATGTGTTTTGTTTGAAGAAACAAACCCACAGTATTTCCAAGGATAAAAAAAAGCTAAAGGCAATAATCTAAATACAATCCAATGTGTCTATAAAATTTTCTCAGCCTGACTTCTACTCCAGATTGTCGGTAGATTTTATTTCTATATCATTTGGAGCATCTCATTAAGATTCTAAAGCCTTAGAGAGGACATCAGAAGCCTTATCTTTTGGGGTTCTTTATTGAATAGAGCTCAATATTTTGCACAGCTGAATGCCAGCATCCACTTTGTTATCACTAGGGAAAGGTGACATTATGGTAATTTGAAAATGTTCTCTACTTTCACGTGTTTAAGTATCCATTCTGGTGTTGCCTGATTTGCTGGAATTTTCATTGCATATTTTCTAGAAAAAACATTTCCACATAATTTAAGAAGTAGAACTGGGGGTGGGAAGGAGGGGGTTTGCCTTTAACCATAAGCAAACTAGGTCCTTATCTCTAGAATTTCAGACAATGAACATTAAATGTTGATTTGTAGCTCAGTGTCTTGTCACAGGATTTCAGTTTGACACGTATAGAAAAGATCCATCAATTTTAATAAAGTCTTGCCTCTCCCTTGAGTTAAACAACCCATACAATTCTCTGTAGGAGAAAGAGATAATGATGCTCAATAACTACTATTTTAGAACAATATTTAAATGGTATAATACTCAGTTTTTTACCTCTTGTTACAAGAAAGCCAAGCCTATGCAGCAGGTAAATGAGTGAGTAGAAGTCACTTACTTGTATAACTTGATACATCTTTAGGCTATTTACCAACAGCAATATTATCATTGAGGCAGAGAGCTGAGTAGAGGTTCAAAATTGATTTGGGAATACAGGCAAATGTTTTTGTTCCAATATGTTGAAGGTTGCTTGTAGATATTCATGCAAAGTGAAGCAATGCTATTGACAGGTGCTTAGATGTACCTGAATGTAAGAAAACCTAGGATAAATTTAACAACATCAAAGAAAAGAGATGCCTGTCATCTATAAAGACATTCCTGGATTTGGTTATAAGATTATTATTTATTTTAAACTCTGTCATATTAGAGATGCTACACAGTCAAATCAGAAACTGGTCATTACACAATTCACAACTGCATGGCAGCAAAACTGCTCATCAAAGCTTCTTACGAGTGGAATTAATAAAATGATGTGTTTCCTTTAAAGAGCTGGAATACTCGCTGGCTTTGTACAGGGCAGGATGACTGTGCTCTCTGTTCCACCTCACAGCACACTGGCACAAAGGTACTTAAATACACTTGGACTAGGTCCCTTCCAACTGAAATATTCTATTCCGTTTCTTTCTAAGTAAACTCTTAAACACACTTTTTGAAGAAAGCAGATACCTGCAAGATGTAAGATGTTGCAGGAGACTACCAAACTAAAACCTTGCATCAGTGATTTTTACTGTTTTCTGTTTCTTCAAGGATTATGTTCTTGACTAGGGCATAATTGTCTGAAGAGGATACCTTTTTTTTTCCGATGTACCTTACTTGATAAGAAAAAATAATCAATATCCTGATAAGAAAAAATAATCAATATCCTGGATTTTTTTTTTTTTTAATTCGGGCACCTTACTGTTTTCTTGATTTATTGGAGAATCAGAAAAATTTTGAAATGAACTGTAATTTAGGTCCATGACTTAGCTTGTTTAAATCAGATAGATCAAAAGTTCAGTAAGTGTATACAGATAAAAATATTATCCGTTCTTTCTCAATAAATAAAATTCAAGGAAACTGTTCATTTACACTCCAGAACTTGAGACAAAGTTTGAGTAAATTATTCAGCGTGAATTATTTGTTCAGCTCTCTTCATTATACCTTTGGTTTGCTTGATTACTACTAAACAGACTTTGCTAGAATAAGATATTTTCAGGGACTGAATCAGGAGTATGAAGGTGACCTTATCTTACACCATCAAAATTAGGATGCTTTGAATTATCAATTCTAAATCCTCTATCTCTTTGCAAAGATCATATGCTACTTTTATTTAATCACAAAAAAAAAAAAATGCTTCAGTTCTTTTTTCTTTGTTAATATATCACATTACAAATGCCAGCAGTCAGCAATCATAAGAATCCGTGAAATATCAGATCAATGAGCACAAGCAATTGTTGAGGAAAATATCTTTTAAAAAACAAACTTCAGTTTTAGTTTTCAGTTAAAGTGAAAAATTTCCTAATGTTATGAAACAAAAATCCTCTTTAGTTCTTAATTTTCTGGGTGCAAGGTAAAGATTTCTCTTAACATTTTCAAATTCTAAATATAATCAGCTTTTCATATTAAACTAAAAGTACACATTAGTTGGCTCTGGAAAAAGATGTATAAGACTGTTTTGAAGGTTATTATGGGATTTGATTTTTTGATTTCTCTTTTTTTAAAGGATAATTTCTGCATCTAGAAGAAATTTTGTTGCTTCCAATGTAGAAACTTGCTGTGAATTTTAAAAGAGAACTGGAAGTTTGGGGAGGGTATAAAAAGAGAGTCTGCAGTATCTAGCACCAATTTCATTTAAATTGTTGCCTTTTAAACCTGAGATAGTCCATACTTGCTTGGTGGACTTCTCTAGGTTGACAGGGTTTGAGTTCAGCCAAACATTAAAAAAAAAAAAAAAGAAATTAACTGTTCGGTGTTTGTCCTAAGATATCCCTTCTGTGTGTATATAATACAACAGGACAGTGACTCTAAATAGGGATCAAAAAATACTGCTTTTTTAATGCTTTTCTTTTTGAAGATAGATGCATTTGCATCAATTCCTCAGAGTCAGCCTGCAGAAATGGATCTTCTAGGATTTAGAAAGCCACAGAAATGCTGTCTGTTGCAGTTCTACAATATCTTATGAAAGGGAAAGGGAACAAACCATCAATTCTGAATTATATAGGCCCTTCTAAACATCTAATGGTTGAGGAAGACCTAGATAAAACCTGCAAAAGAAAGAGCAACGTGGAAAAAAATATTTTTTTTCGAGGTTCCAAGTCTTTATGCCCATTCGTTTTTATATAGTTAAATGAATATAATATGATGCTGTCATTTGAATCAGTAGCTTGATTTCTGCTTATATATGGTAATATTTAGTATTCTTAAAAGCAATAGTGACAGAGACATACCTGGTTAGCAGTTGAATATATATGCATATTAACTGCAGTCCCTACTGTTTAGAGTTTGCTTTTGGTCACTGTCGATCCTGTAACTGGTGACATAAATGTATCAAACAGGGCACAGCACCGGCTAGAGGAAGTGCACCAGAGGAGAAGGCAGCGTCCTGAGCTAAACCAGGTGCAGAACGAGATCCCCATTTCCTAGACAAAGAAACCACCATCAGAAAAAGATAAGTTGAAGGATTAGTAAAATAAGCGTATTTGCTTAACGGCTTTGGGAGGTGCTGGCAATCAGCATTAACTTAATCGTGGCTGTTTCCCGAGGGCTGCTGAAGTTGTTCTGCTCATTCTGGACTCTGGAGCTGGTGAAGATTGACTGAGCCACTGCGTGTGGGCTGGCTGTGCTCCTGCTTCCTGCTCTGGGCAACGCTGGCTGCACGCTACCCCTGCCACTAATCCAGGGATGTACTTTGTCTCCTCAGTAATCAAGGAGAGATGTATATGCATTTGTGTGCCTCAGGTGTGTACTGTACAAGAATGTGTTCACTTTGTTTGCTGAGAGTGCTTGAGTTACTTAAAAGTATATATATTCATTTCCTGCCTCCAGTTTTGGGTTGGTGGGAGTTTTTGGTTTGGGTTTTTAGTGGGTTTTTTTTGGTTTTTGTTTTGTTGGTTTTTTTGGGGTTTTTTGGTGGATGGGTGGGGAGTGTTTGTTCTCCCAATAAAGATTTTGTAGAAGTGTTAACAAAGCTGCTGTCAGCTACTGACTGAGTCTCTGTTTTACATTCTGTTTCCAACTTGGCATAAATCCTAAAATTAATAAAATGATGTGGTGCTCCTCTTGGTAATTAAAGCAAGATGATTATTCTACAATAATAATCCTCTTAAATAGTGAGGCATATAAACAATGGAAAGATAATTCTTTGCTCAGCAACGTAATATATTGGTAAATAAAAAAACAGATTACTTTTGAATTGGTAAACAAGTAATCCTGTTTGTTTCAGTCAGAATAATGAATCTCTATTTGTGTAACAAATGTGCATTTGGTTTGTGACCCTGAAGATATAAGGTAGAATTTGGATAGTCCATGTGTTCAGAAATAATTGTTTTATCAACTGGCTGATTCTGAGCCTGAAGCATCCATCACAGCTAAGGATAACAATCTATTTCATCCTCCTGACTTTATATATTCTGATAAATACTAAACAAATAAAGGTGTAAAATTCTCTCTCTTTTTTATTTTTTTTAAATGCCAAAACTTAGAGCTAAGTTGTCTGTGCTATAAATATTAGACAGATCACAAACACTTTTTGCAAGTGTATGTTTGATGCTTGTTTCTTTTATCTTGGAAGAGCAGAGCAGGTTCCTTAACACAGGCAAAATTACTTCTTGTGCAGAGGCAATCAGCCCTAGGCAAGAATACTTCCCAGATGTAAACAGCTATCTTCTGAGAGAGGAGAGGATGGGAGAAGAGACTGGAGCAGCCACTTTGGTGCATGATATGGGCACGGGTATTTTGCTAACTGAGAGGGGACCAAAGGGCTTAGCTGGTGTTTCACCCTGGAGCTCAGTAACAACAGCAGTGTGGAGCCCAGTCCTCACTGTGCAATGAAGTCAGCTCCAGGGGCAGCGTGTCCAGCCCTGCCTGGGCAGCTGGGTGAGCACAGAGCCAAGCATGTCCTACACACTTATTTGACATGGGCCCAACCCAGAACAGACACCACGGGACCTGGATTCCTTAGCTGTGGTTGATGTTTGGATTTTAGTGTTTTGAATGTTTATAATATTAATCCATTTTATTTTTCATTATGTCCATAATACTTTGACAAAGAAAATATAAGGAAGTGAAAGAAGAAGAAGAAATATAAGAAAATGTGGCAATACAACATATAAAAAAGCCTCTTTATGTCTCACATTTCTATAAATCAGAGCACAATTTTTCCCCAAAATTCTTCCTTCTTGTGTAAACAGGATGAATCAAGATAAGAAGAAAGATAAAACTGGTGGGTAATGGCCACATGTGTGTCAGCCATGAGAGTGCTGTTGCAGTTTTCAACAGTACTGAGAAATATCTGTAAAGTTGACTTACTGTGCAACTGATGTAGCAGTGAGCTCTACTGTGAAACTAAAGAGAATAAAATTAGCCTTAATCTAGCATTGTCTGTTTAGGCTTCAACGTTTTTCCCTTTCAAAGTAAATAAGAAAGAATCACTGCTAGATTCTTTCAACCCTTTCCTGAAAAGTGAAAAAAAAGTACAGCAGGAGGGAGCCAAACCAAATTGTCACCTGGAAATCCCAAGTTACATATTTATCACTTTTGTGTCAAATCCTTTCTCCTTTCCCATTCCACAGATTACTGCTTTTGGAGCAAATGATTATGTTTGTCCTATCCATTCTTGGGTGAAATCACAGTTAGGTTTTATTCATACCACTCTAGAATATGTTAGGGTTTTATGCTTATATTATTAGAAGCAGCTCAGTCAGGTTTACACAAAGCAAGAGGAGTTCTGCTTTTGAAAACTCCACAGCTGGGCTTCTATATGCTGAAAATCATTGCTATACTTCCCCCTTGTCTCTTTCCCACTCTTGGAATGAGGGTTTCTCTGACAATTTGTATGTGTTTTGAATGTGGAAATGGACATACTGTCTCTTGACAGGACTTATTTAATCCAATTTCTGATGCTATTATCACTGACAGCTTTTAGGGGAGCAGCTGTAGTTTTGATTTATGTCCTCAAAGAATTTGCTCTGTCAAGGAACATTTCCAAATATGTTGGGACACATAAATCCTTCTCAAAAGGGATCCCTTCGTTATGAAATATAAAATGATAGGATCAAGGGATTGCAAGTGTTTGACACATTTCTCATTTAAAACAATGTATAACCCTTTGGGTTCTTAAATACACTTTTGTCTATTCCAATCGGTCTTAAATCAAAAACCCTTGTAGACAAAGTTAAGAATGGTAAGGAAGACAACTTCTCAGGTGTACCTCTCAGGGAGCAATTAGATTGATCATTTTGACCTCAGTAGTTCAGTTCTATATCTGGATCCTGGCAAAGTATGTATTGGAATTAAATATTTCTGTTAAAGATTATGCTATGTGAATTGCAGATTTAGCAACTAGTGCTTATATAATTAACTATGTAAATTTAACAATTATATTCAATATGGTAGTGCATCAATGGCAGCTCTTAAATAATGAAAACAGAGTTGTCTTAATAAGCAGTGTCACCTGCAACTCTCTCTGACCACTTTTCACACATCTCTTGAAAAAGACTAATCACAAATTTGTGAGGTAGTGTAACTTACGGGCTAATGTAGGGAGGCCTTGAAAATAAATTCTTTTTCTTGTGAAAGTCCTTCTAACAAGGTGCAACTATTATGGTGCTGTAAATCAAAACTGAGTTTACGTGAAGCGCTACTCTAGAGATTTTTATTGTATAGAGGTTACCAATGATGGTGCCCACAAAAATTATTATTTTAAGATTTTTTAGGAATAACAGCCTCCAAATATATTGTCTTTTTTGAGTTTTCTTTTCCCTGGTGAAAAAATGCACAAACAATACTAAGTGGCTTTGTTCGATTGATCCAGAACCGAATGGGAACAATTTAAGAAATTATTTTCTTACCTTTCAAATAAAGGATAGTTTAGAGACCTATTGGTCCCACATCTGACCTCACTTGCATTAGCTTACAACTGCGATCGATTGAGTTACTCTGGATTTATGGTAGTACAACAGGGAGTATATTTAACAGTAATAGGCAGGGTTGCCGAGGTTCTAGAAGCCAGATCCTACCTTTTTATTGCCTGTTCCTGCAGCCCTGAAGAAAACATCTTCACTGTCTCAAGACCTTTTGTTTTCTGTTTTTCTTTCCTTTTTCTTCAAAATAAGTAAATAAATATCTCAAATGGGTGAGTAGTAAAACTTTATTTAATCAAACTACAAGGCTACTGAAAGTAAACTGTGTTAATACTTTCCATAACTTTTTGGCCCTGTAAATTTTTTTTAAACACACTCAAATTTTTATCTTATGCTGCATCTGAGAGAGAAATCCAAGACACTGGTTTGCAGAGCTGGATTTCATGCAGTTTTGGATGTGCTTCTCCAATGAACTTGGTCTTAACAAAGACTACTAAAGAGAAAATTTGACTTGAACCTTTCCTCCTAGAAAAACTGTCTTCTCAGCTTGGATGGGTGAAGTTTTTGGTGAGTAAAAACTGCCTGGGTGGCTGGGCCCAGAGAGTTGTAGTGAATGGAGCTAAATCCAGTTGGCAGCTGGTTGCTTGCGGCTCAGTTTTGGGGCCGGTCCTGTTTACTGATAATCTGAACACGGGTAAATTTGCAGACAGCACCAAGTTGGACTGAGTATTGATCGGCTCGAGAGTGGAAAGGCTCTACAGGGAGACTCCATCAGTGGGCTGAGGACAACTGCAGGTGGTTCGACAAGATGAAATGTCGGGTCCTGTACTTGGGTAGTAGCAACACAACGCTTTTTTTAATTATTATTTTTAATTTTTAATTTTTTTTTCCTCAAGTCTTTGTGTCAGTAATAGGGCCGAGACAGTCTGCCTTCTGTATAATCGAGACTTCAGTTATCTCAGGAAATTTGAAATGCAATTAATAGACATAGGGTAACAAAGCATTTCAGTATTTAGGAGGTAATTTACCAAATACAATACCATCATTGGACCACAAGCCAAGACACCATTCCGAAATGTAATTACGACTGTTTTAGCTAAAAATAGTCTTTCCCTCTTAAGAAATTATCCCAGGTCAAGATGAAAAAATTAACCAGTGTGCTCAAGACACATGTTCTGACTTGCTGGAACTTGTTTAATTCTGACCTGGTATACAAGGTTGCTGGATATCACTTTCATGTCCTCTTTAATTTTGTATACTTCGTTGTAAAAATCTTCTATATTGTCCATAAATTTAGTTGCATTATCAGATCACATACTGGAATGACAAAAAAATACAGATTCTCAAAAGAAGAGCGTTTTTTTCTCCTGGAAGAAATTATTTTTCTCTGGATGAATGCTTCAGCAGGCTTCCCAGCGGTGTCTCCTCAGGCTGCTATCGCCTGCTAGCACTACTGAACCTGTCAAGAGCTATTGGGGAGTATCACAGACTTCTTTGTCTTCACCTTGTTCAGATCCCCAACAGGAGAAGACTCCTATTCTAGGCTCAGACAATTGTTTGAAATCAAACATGTCTCCATTTCAATACTAGAAAAATTAAATTCTTGTGAATTGCCTTGAAAACTTGGCAGCTAATAAAGAGGTGCATGCTAACAGGTATGGCATGATTGTACCACATATTCCTGTTCTCAGGGAGATGGAAAGTCTGATCTAAGACATCACTGTAGAACTCCCAGAAAATCCTTTTATGTAGCAGCCATGTTAAGTGTTTTATGTTGTGGTAGGTTGTGAAGTATTCAAGTTAACTTTTAGCTGGCTTATGTCACATTGAGAGTTCAGTGGGAGGAGAAATAAGCAGTCTGTGCTGGTCCCAGCTATCTTTATTCATCAAAAAATTTGATGTGTGGTAATTAGGTACTTTTCTGGGTATTTTTTATGTTGGGCACCTTATATGCCTTTGAAAATGATATAAAACGATCGTATAATAGATGAGACTTTACACCACATGCACTTGAGTATCGTTACATCTGGCTACCTCTATGTTCATTTGCAGCTGGAGTGCATTGGGGATATCTCTGCAGTGCATCTTCTGGTGCAGTTTCTTCTTGTGATGCCTTGGAGTGGCTACCTGAAAAGAGAGGCTAGACAAGATTAAGAGAATAAAAACGGGTGTTTATTGAAGGGCCTTCAAAGGTACACCTTGGGCGTCAAAAGCCTCCGAGGAGCTCCCCCCAAGATCGAAGCTGGGTCACAAGTTTCTCATACTTTCATAAGTTTGCTCCATTTGCATGTCAAGGTTAATTCTCCAATTACAATTTCAGGTAATGAAGTCATTTACCCCAGTTTGTTCCCCCCTTTCAGAGGCTCAGTTTACACATTTCGAGGCCTGGGACAACAAGGTGTCCTTGAGTCTAGGCCTAGAGAGGATTTGTTATGTCTAACCAGAATGGGAAAACAGCAGCTAACAGGCAATATGGAGCTTTAGAGTTACACACTAAGGCAGTACAGGATCTGAAAAACATAAAAGCTAGATCCTAAGGCATCACTTGAATAAATCAAGGTCATGTGCTCTGAAATGCCTTATGAAGAGGAAATTACGTCACAGTTAGCTGGAAAACCTGGAAAGAGTGCTTCAGAAACTGCTGATCCAGTTCAACATGATAATGAAGATGAACCTTTTGTGTTCACAGAATGAATATTAGGTTAGATACTGTATTGCCTGCGTTTTTGGATGATTTGCATTACTGACATCTGGTATTCAGAATGTATAACCCTCATGGTTAAAGGCTCAGCAAAATTATAATTTTTGACCCATTTCCATTTTTAGTGTTTTATTCTATTAAAGATTCGGTGAATCACATACTCATTTTGTTGAGCAATAATTCCATTTATCATAAGAATTTGTGTGAATGGAACATGATTACTTCCAGGTTTGTGGAAACCAAGTCTAAAACAGAACAATGAACATAGTCCCTGAGATTCAATCCTGGAGAAAATGAGCAACTTCTGGCGATATCCAAGCAGCCCCAGAGTAGTTTGTGGCACCACCTTTACTAAGTGGAACTGCTGAAAGTAGTTACTATATTACAGAGAGAAGATAGAATACCTACTTAAATACTTCTAGCATAATGCTGTAGATATGCTACCAAAATGTCTCAGAAGAGCAGCTGGGGGATGCTTGTGGGGAGCATATGTATGAGCTTGAAGAAGCATATGTATGAAGTGAATTTTATTACAGAACAGATGTCAGATATGTTGAACTGTGATACAATGTAGATCATTTTATTGGCTTCCTTGTAAAAGACAGTTTTAAAAGAATACTGACTAATCTCTTCTTCTTTCTTGTACATTACCAAGGGAGAGAGATAAGTCAGTGACCAACTTCTTGAAGGGATGAAGAACTCCTTCAAGGTGAAGGAGGCCAAGAGAAAAAGGTCACTTTCCTTAAGGCAAGGTAACAAGAGGTTGAGGGGGGCGGTATCCAATGGTGGGTTTGGGGGATTTTTTTTAAAGCACTTGGCAAAGAGGCCCTTGACATTTCTTTCTTTCCTTTCTGAGGCCCTGGCTCCCAGAGGGAAAAAAAAAGAGGATGAAAAAGCTCATAGGAAACGTAAGTGATCTTTATTGACCTGTGACTTTTGTGTAACCATGGCCTCTGGCATGCGACTCAATGTGCATTTCTTGTCAAAACAGGTAAGGGAATTGTGCACTGCCCTGAAGGAATGTACAGTGTATGTGTGTGTGTGTGTAGAGTGCTGAAAGGCAAGAGATTGATTTGAGGGCTGAGGTGAGAAGAGGAAGATACAGGAAAGTGTGAGAGGGAAAAAGCGCTGTGAAATGAATTACTTTTTGTTTCCTCTGTGCTGGTGGAGGATTGCCAGAGTTATTGACTTTTTTTCCTTACCAACTCAGTGTTGTTCCTCTTTCTACCAATCAAAATTTCACATTAATTTTGACTCAGGAACCCTACGGTTTATGCTTTCCTTTTTCTAAATTGGATGACGTTTCTTAGATGTAATCAATGTTTCCATCCAATGTTTCTGTAATTGTATGCAATAATTACTGAATGCAACCTATTAGGCAAGATCTGATAGGTGATGTAAGATAAGCTGTGCAGGAAAAATTAGCCTTGCCTGTGATGGTTGAAACAGTTCATACTATGGAGGTAAATGTAGAAAGTATTGTCCAGCTGACTAGTACTGCTAAGGAGGACAAGACAGATGTTGTATTCTTTCAAAAGATTAGGTCAGCAATTAAACCAAGGAGTTGGGATCCCAATCATTCATTCCTCTGGAGAGGTGGAGCTTCGAAAGGGACAGGAGAGTCTTTCTCAAACTGTTCTAAGCATCTACTCTAGCAACAGCTGTATTTCAGGCTTACCACCAGTGGCCCTGTATTGTTGTGCCTGAAGCACAGGGATATTCAGGGAAAGTGCTGAAAATGTGCTGGGGCATCTCTGAGATGTGCCATCTAACCCACAGTTTAAAAAGGGAGACAAAAATAAGATAGTATTTAGGACGAGAGATACAAGAAGCGTCTCTTATAGATTTTGATATGTTGTTCCTAAAGCCCTCTGTTTTGTGGGGAAAACAAAGTAGGTGAGGTGAAACAGACTTGTACAGAAAACCTACAGCTAAATCTGGAAAATCTGCGAGATATGCAGGCACCTTCCTCCAGTTTTTGGGTCAATAGACATGTCAAGCAATGCATCTTTCTGCTTCACTGGAGGCCCAATTCTCTTCTTAAGAATGAATTTTTAGACAGCAAAAGCAAAATATAGTGAGACGTCGGGCACTTGGTAGGGAAGAAAATGTGGGCCCTCTGCTCCCTAAATTGCCAGAAAGCTTCTTTGGAACTGGAATGAATGGGCTGGTTTTTATCAGGTGGGAGGCTCTGCAAAAGGATGACCTGTCAGCAAATTATTCATACACAGCTTCCATAGACTTGGAATAGCTCAAATTGGTTCTTGAATATCTTGTCTGTGAGAGTCAAAAACTTGAGTAAGGCAGTTCTGGTCAGGATTTCTGGGTAAAATGACAGAATAGATTGAGGCCAATTTTGAGGCTATGACCTCAAAACACCTGAAATGAGGAAAGATTTATTGGACAAGACTAGAGCGATCCGAGTTTAGAGGAAGCTTTCACAAGAATACAATAGCAGTCAATTGCCATAAAGTCTGCTGGAATTATGTGAAAAGTAGATTGGTCTCTTTCAGTACAGTAAGCCTGAAAGGACTGAGCAGGTAAACTTCATACAGAAATTATATTCTCTTATGTTGGGTTCTTGATGTGGTTTGAGGTTTTACTTTGGTAGGCTCAAAAATATATGAAAATTTGAGGAAAAATTTGTGCAACTGGACTAAGGTCGCACGCAGAGATGAAGCTAAAGCTTCCTAAAATGTCTGGATTAGGATTTTGTACAGAGCATGCCCTCCTGTGAACTAACTGATGGCAAGACTCGAACTAAAGAAAAAACATCAGTTAGATTACGTGTCACAATATATGTCCTTTTGTTTGGGGTTTTTTTGGGTTTTTGGGGGGGTTTGTTTGTTTGTTTGTTTGTTTGTGGTTTTTTCCAGCACTCACTCCATTGTACTTCACATGCCAACAATCTTTCCAAACCATGTAAATGATACCATGCACTTTTTTCTTGTATTTTAAACACCTGAGTTATTGTGTACCTTTTGGCTTAGAGAAAGAATGAGAAAAGAGAGCATTCAAAGGAGGATTTAGGAAATAGCTTGAAGAAAATGAAGCATGTGAATAATATTAACATGAAAGTGTTGTGTGGACCTTCTGACCTTTTTGAATGAGTCTTCTGTGCGCTACTTTCTGAGATTAGTTGACATATTTACAGACCTTGTCAAAGAGGAAAAAGTAAGGATAAAAATGGTGGGAGGAGGAGAGACAGCTCACCAGTCCCTACTGCGAAAAATACCATCCGATCCCTGTGAGGTTACTTTTCTGGTCTCACTTCATAGAAATATTTCACAAAAAAAGAAGACAATTTCTCCTTGTGCTTCAAGCTGACTCCTGATCCCTCACATCAGATTTACCTAACTGTTTCATCCTGGGAGCAGTGAGATCAGACCTGAGAGTTCGTGTCAGCAGCAGCAGTCTCTCTGCCAGATGCGCCTAAGGGGCAAACAACAAAGTGTTTGCAAGCTTTCAGGGGTTTGTTTTCCACATCTCAAAAACATCCACTCCTGAACAGCTGACAGTAGCAGCTCTACTAAAGTGTCCCACAGAACAATCAATCTAAATTGGAAAATATCACATAAAACAGTTTTACTCCCACTGGTATCGCCCTCTGCCCCAGGATTCAAACCTAATTTGAGGAACACTTTGAGGAATGAAAATTCAGTGTAAATATATTGAAGATGTATTTATAAATCAGAAATGGTTGTGTCTGCCCTGGTTCTGTGCCTCACAAGCATCACCCCACCTCACAGAGCTAGGCACTCTAGCTTAGGTGTCTGCATGCTTTATGAGCATGTCCTGCATTATGTGCCTGAAGATAAGGTATGCAGAAAGTAAAGAGCGGAACAGCAAACCAGCAAAAATAGGTGATAGGAAGGTCTGAAAATAGATATGATGCCCCACGATGAGTCTACACTCCCCTTCACTCCGCTTAGGATTTGAAATTGAAGGCCATTTCCTACAGTTTGGTATCTAAGCCATACTATTCATTTCTCGCAAAACCACAATGAATATTGAGGGGTAATACTTCATTTTTCAAAGAAGGGGCTCTTGCCTACCCCCCCACAAGGCAGGTTTTATTCCTTGATTTGAAACTAGGAGGTGATGGTAGATCTCCCATTTCTCAGGAAGGTCTCTCAGGTATTGCCTTACTGGGAATTCTGTCTCTTAGAATTTCTCTCCTATTAAAACTGTTTCACTTTGTGTAAACAATTAAATTTTAATTAAGCTGGGTGAAAAAAAAAAAGGGAAGAGAGATTGACTCTATAGCCTGGTGGTTAGAGCAATCATGTGGGAAAGTCAAATTCAAGTCCTCCTTCATTTAATTATTTATACCAAATGGAATAATGTCAGCTGGAGGGAGTGAAAGATTTACCTTGGCCTGTGCTATTGCCTAATGGTTACAGCAGGCTCTCAGGAGGGTGACAAACTGGACTTAAATCCCTTTGTCAGACTAAAACAGGCAGGGTAATGAACTTGGGTCCACAGAAGCCACCTACTCTAACTTCCAACCATTAAGCTGTTGGCAGGGGTGGAGTGGGAGCTCTTCTACTTTTTTTATGTTAATAGTGCCTGATGTTTTCAGGTTGTTATTGGTTTACTTCGGCAGATGTTCTTATAGCTAAGATAACCAGAGGAATGCTTTGATTTTGATGTACGTGATGTTTGTTTGCTTTTAATGGTCTAGGAGGGCTCCTCACCATCAGGAGCTTACTGATTATGTGGTAGTTTGACCAATATATTCTAATTCAGGAACCATCTAAGTGCAGAGAAAAGAGTAAACATGTTTGAGGTTAGCTAATGACAGTCTGGCCAGCAGGAAGTTTGCAGAGCAGTGATTTCCACCCATTGTTGATTTTATATGTTATAGCAGAAGTGTGAACTCTAACAAACGTGTCTTAGAAATTTTTGTACTTGGGGAAGTTAAATGTTTCCAGATGAGGAGGAAACAAAAAAGGCCTATAAAAATCTATTTTGGGTTTGGTCACTAGCATTACAGTAATACATTAAACCCTTTGTGAATATAGAATCTGAAAAGGTTATAACTTCCTTCTTGTGCTGAAAAGTATCGTAGGTAGCTGTGTCACAAGCCTGAAATATGCAGCACCAGGAAGATTTGAAAAAGTACCAACTGAAAGTAATGCTGGCTGAGGTCCTTTTGGTAGTATTTGGGTATAAAAAATTTTCCTTCACTGAATCAGGTCTAACATTATGTTTCATGCTAAGAAAAGTTGCTAGCATTTTAGATCCTACTGAGAAAACTATAAATGGTCCTTGGGAAATAGTCTTCATTTTAATTTGTCTAAGAAAACAATGCTATATGATCTTAAGCTGTGCTGACTTTTGGCTTCCAAAGTACTTTCTCCTCCCCCCCAAAAAAACCTAGTTCACTCATTTTTAACAACCATTACTTCATTTCATTTCTCAGCATGCGAGACTGTATCATTGGGTCACCTGGCATTGTCATAGTAATGCATAACCCCCAGTGTTTGGGACTGTAACTCACATGACAATAGCCCTGTTTATCTATTTAGCTATTTGTTTGTATTTTATGAAAACTGACATGAAAATTTTTATGCATCAAGTATTCTGAGAAAAATAACTGTAAGCTATACCAGCACTCATATCCTTCAGAAAATGGGTGTCCTTGAGATGGCCAGCTACTCCTCTAACTTCCCCAAACCTCTTCAGGCTGATTCATTCACTATCCATAAGTCCTCTCACAATATTTCATGTATCTATAATCCCCATAACCTTTAAGGTAATCAATGGACAGTTAGACTTATTAAAAAAAAAAAAAAAGGAAAGCTGTTAGCCCTACTCCATGCAGTGAAAATTGATGATGTTTCTTGGGCCAACACTGTAAGCAATTTTCAGCTTTAACTGTGATGTCTCATTCTGAAGATTAAAATCATAAGGAGAACTACTACCATAGCCAATATTATTACAACATAACTAAATATCACAGCATAAATCCACTTTGCTGGCATTTTAAGATCATCATTTTCTATGACATCTCAGCTACCATACTTGGACTTCCCACCTGTTTGTAGCAAAACAAATGTATCCTGGTGGTATACCATGGTAGAAATTCTTGGAAATAAATCTCAGCAGAATAGGCCAGTCTTAGTTTATGAGATTTAAATTTTTAATGGGTTTATTTCCTGCTAAAATAACCAAACCAAAACCCAAAAAACCCCCACAAAAACCCACCACCAAAATAAGGAAAGAGCCAAAGTCAAGGCAATTGTGCAAAATTGTATTATAAAGAAGTAAATGAAGATGGTTTGCTGTGAGATTGGAGAGAAAAGACTTCAGACTCTTCCTTTGCCAAGGTTTTTGTATGGTGCAGACAGATCTGGACTAGGGAATGATGTGATTTAAAGGAGAACACAATGGCAGATGTGATATCCTTGGGAGAAATATTCCAACTGCAATAGATTCAGGAAAGGTTGTTGGGAGTCCCTGTCGTAGAACAGGAATTTCCAAGAGTAGAAACAAATGGAGATGTTATCTGTACTTCCTCGAAAATCAAAAAACCCTGGAAACCAGTGCTTGCAGTGGCTTCTAGTATCTTCTACCTCATTAGAAAGAACCTAACCTAATCCTCAAATTAGAGTAGAACAAAATTACTTAGACATTTTGTTATTCTTCTGGATTTACTGACATTGTAAAGTGTATTGTATGTTTGAACTGAAAACTCATTGGATACAAGTTTCTCTGATGAGGGAAAGTTAAACAAAAAGAAAAGTGAATTTGATGTTTTTAGATGATCATTAGGCTACCCTGGAGACAGATAATTTATTTTCTTTAGAAGGACACTGGAGATACCGTATTAACCTACGCTTTTAAAAGTAAAGGCTAAGTGAGGGAACTGAAGAAACATTCTTCTTTGACCAAAGCAAAAATGTATATTGCATGTCAGACACCTGCATATCAAAAGTCCTTAGAACGTTGCCTTCACAGGGAAGAAATGAACTGCTGACATTAGGACTATAAGTGCACAAGCTCACAAATCCCACCTGAACTAAGCATAGTATTCTACCTTGTACTTCTACAGCATTTTCCTATCCAGGATTACAGAATGTTTTATAAGCTTTAATGACTGAAAAAAAGACAGGAATGTGTAAACTGAAATCAGTTATGTTCAGTTTATCTGTCTTCCCAAGATCCACTAGTAAGTGGCAGAGAAACCAACAAACAGAGAATCTTGAATGGCAATTTCCTGTCAACACATGGAATGATAATTGTCAGATACTGTCCATGCTGTACATCCCCATTGATACCCTGAGAGGTAAATAGGTTTAAGAGCATTATGGTCAAGTATAATTACAGTCTGGCATTGCACGAGCCAGGGATAGCAGTGTCAGACTCATCTAAAGCATCCTCAGATTTCCAGATGTCTGCATTCCTAGACATACCTGCAAGTCCAGCTAAGCTTCATAGCAAGATTCACTATTTCATATCTGATGGTCTTTTCTATTGAGGAAAACATGAGCCTTTCCCAAAGATCATAGCTGCAGTTCTGCAAGATTATACTTTGTACAACTGGAGGTGATTTGGTATTCTGCAATCTTTCTAGATCTACATAGCTGTAATGTGGGATAATGACAGTAAAATGAGCTTTTTGCAAGTAACTCTGTTAATGAGATGGTAGTAATTAATATATTTTGAACTAAAGGAGAACAACAAAACTATATGATGTATAGGCAGCGTATCGTAATAGGAGATGTATTGAGACTGGCGAAACATTCATCTAAAGAAAAGTGAAAAATCAATTAAGTTGTTTTAGAAGTAAAGATTTTTTTTCAAGGTTATTAAGATATATGTAAGCAATCTAACTATTGTTAATAATACATTCTAACATTATATAGTGCTGTGCTTATGGTTCTAGCTAGTGAAATATAGTCTGGTGTGCAAAACTTACGCTGAACTAAGGTACTCCGTTCCAAAAAGGAAAATGTTTTGGGTTTTTTCTTCATTTTGAACAGCTACTGCTACTTGACAAATCTTTCAATCCTTTCAGCTGGATTTTATGCTAAGGCAGACAATAAAGTCCTGACTTCTCTACATGCATACTTTTCTATAGGAGAGAAACTTCAGCTCTCTTGGTCCACCTCCACTGTGTCTGCAATTGATGAGAGAACCACAGGAGCAGAAAATACTACACACAGCTTATCCACGGGTGTATTTTCAGAGCAGATAACAAAAATTATGCATGTTATGCACCTGGAAAAAAATTCTCTTTAAAAGCGGGGACACATAACACTGGATACATTTTCAGAGCAAAATATTGCCTAGTGTTTGCCTCAGGATTATTGAATTTGATAAAGTTGAGATAGCTGGTAAATTTGTTTTGAGATTCTGAAATAAAATTCTAATATAGGTATGAGGTCTGAGTGATCTTAACTGAGCATTCTCTGCTCAGTTCAGTAAGGACTAACTTGATGGAACCCCAAATTTCCCTCCTTCCTCACTCCCTTTTTACACCTATGAGGAGGCAGCCTCCTCGCTTGCCTTTTTTTCTAGGACTGCAGTTAGAGTCTTGGTTTAAGTACTTTTTCTAGTGAATAATTTCTACATTAGTTGTTTTCTTTTTATAAGTCCATTGGGGAGCAGTATGCTTAAGGAAACATATAGCTAAGGCTGCCAATTTGTTGATTTCTAGTTCCCCAGTTGCTTTGCAAAATCATCAAATGATGAGGCAGAGAGATTTGTATCCAGGAGGCCCACAACTTACTGCCTCTCTCACATATTCTATTTCAGTTCTCACCAAGTCATCAGAACTGTTCTTTCCTCAACTGAACAAAAAGAGTCTCTTAACACAGAAGTAATCTCGTAATCTCTGCTAGTTTGTCCTAAATGTACGTATTCACTAGTGAGCAAAAATTTTATTTATAACTATGCTGTCATTTATCAGTAACTTTACTGAATTTAGTTACTTCCCGGGAAATAACACCAAGACTTCCACTTTGTTCAGTTTTCAAGTGCATAATAATGTAAAGCTGTATTTAAGTATTAAAAATATTTAAGTGAAAAAATCCTTACTTTCTTTTAAAAATAAATTTGTATGTTTTTTTAAAAAAAAGGTTAACAGGTGCACTAAATAATGTTCTATTAGTGTAATGTTTTTCATTATCACAAACTTGACTTTGGTCTGAAGGGAGCAATGACACTAAATTTATGGGTGCTAAATCTAAGGTCAAATTTCTCTCACAAGATTTACGCAGTGACAGATATTTACATTTATTGCTGAAGAATACTGAATGAAAAGTGATTCAGAAATAAGGATTTAGTGTTATTGTCAATAGCTTAGGTTTTACTTCAGTTAAAAATCAGAAACTTTCAGACAACGTGAGCAAAAACATTCTCATTAGGCTTAGGAAAAATGTTCACTTCTGCTGCTACGCTATATCATTTTTTTAAAAAGAAATGCAGCACAAAAGAGTTGATCACCATCATTAAGTGCTGTTTTAACTGTCTGATGCAATTAAAGTATTGAAAGGAAAAAAGTATTATTTCATACTTCATTTAAAATTACATCACAGTCCAAATTTACTAATTCCAGCTATTTCTGGTTTCCATCACAAATTTTCACACTAGAAATATGGTGTTCACAAAGGACAGATATATTTATTCCCTTTTGTCTGAAAATCTTGTGGTATCTGCTGTAAATGTTACCTGCACAGCTTCTCAGAAGACATGTTTTTGATATTGCAACTCTCGACTGTAGCTGGAATGAATGTGATCAAAGTGCAAATCAAACAGGTTTGGAAACCATTGTGGAAATCGCCATCATACAAATTCTGAAGAACACTGGTTTCAAGTTTAATACTTACCAGTAGTAAAATTTTGAAATGAAAAGAAAAATGTGTCTGTGATGGTTTAAATCTCTTTGTGAGAGTTGACATCAGAGTTATTGATTTTTCTTTTAAAGCACTGGAGTTTCACTTCACTTGCAAGACAAACAATGTGACCATACAGGTTCATTTTGGAAAATATCTAAGCAACCTCAAGTAATATAATTTTAAAAAACCAACTACGCAAAAATTCATACAATCATGGAACTAATCTTCAAATATATGAGGATAGTAGGACTCTTTCCACTGGCACAAAGATGAGATAAAATACTTATCAAGAGTGAAAGCTTAGTTAAACTCTAGAGGCAATACTTTAAACAAATAAAATAGAAAATGCTTCTGTTGGGTGTCAGAAGACCAGCCAAGGAAATAGAAGTTTTTCTGTCATGTAGAGCTTCCCAGAAAACAAAATAACTCAAGCGCCTGGTATACATAACTTTTTCGTAGACAGAAATTTACACATTAAAAGAAAAAGTTTGCCAAATATTTCTGTGAACAACTCAAACCCAGTATCATCAATCCTTTCTAACTTGCAGGAAAACTTCAAACCTTGGGATTTTTGCCCTGCCAAAGAAATTTTTCAAAAAGATTTATTCAGTGATTTAGAGAACTTGCATTTCCATTAGCTGTTCTGCTGTTAGGTTCCCAGACTTGTCAGTCTGCCACCTTTCACAAATTACATTTGTGAATTAAAAACAAAAGCAATTCCTGCTCATTTCTTTTGCTGTCTGGGATACTATTATTAATTCCAGATATTATGCTGATTATTTGCATTACAGTAGTCAAAACAATGATGAGGTATTTCCCTTCAAAGATTGCATCTCATTCAAAACACATTTAACTCTTATGTTTTGAAGCATTTGCACAGACTTTTAACTATTGGAATTTCATGTCTGGCAATATTTTAAACAGTTGCATTCCAACGAAACTGCATAACCTGGAAATTCCAATACAACTGAATAATCTGTTATCTGCTGAAAACAGCTTAATTTTAATATGCTGCAGTTGACTTAAAGGTTAAGCGACCTCTTAAAAGAATGTGAACTTGTGAATTAGGGAGGTCTTATACTCTCAGGTGGCATTTTATTCACCACAAGAAGTAACTGCTAATGAGCTCCCTAGCTAGCAAAAGCTAGATGTAAAATATGTAAAACTTGAAACGTCTAGTGTCTCTGAAAAAAAATACTCCACGAGCTTGGCTTATTAGGTAAATTATAATAGATCAAAGAAGGAAAAGGTAAAACCAGGTGTCAAAAGCTGAGGATGACCAGCCAATCTATTTTCTAGTGTTATTCCATGGTCTGCTCTTATTAAAGTATTTGGTCAATACAATTTTCAAATCAAAGATTACTTCATCTAAAATGTGTGTTGGATTAACATACACAAAAACCTCAGAATGACTCCTCAATGTGCCAAAGAACAGACTCAGTATGTAGGAACCAATTTAATTTTTTTTTTTTTTTTTTTTGTTCCAATTAAAGTTTAAGTAAATGAAGGATCC